>JAVJIF010034025.1:52500-105752 GCA_038442645.1 Agave tequilana | reverse complement strand
TTTCACAATAGAGTCAGTCTTTTTGTGTGTCATTTCCTTGAATTCTCCATTCATTGTGGGGGATTGTTAGAATTGAAGAATATGAAAAGGCGAATCTTCGAGTTGAATTATGGCGAGATTCGTTGATCGAATCAACTGGATGATGGTTGGAGTGTGTTCTCCTTCATTGGTGATGAACGTGGTATATTCACATGTTCAATTCCGACTTCGAATGAATGAGATATTCAGTCCAAAGTTTGCTTAATTCAAAGCCAATGGGACTAAAGGACGCTAAAGCATTTAGTCCCACATTGGCCGTGTGATGAAGCTTATGGGATATAAATAGAGAAAATTGAGAACAAAGGGCGTGCCCTTTGGGTACTTGGAGTTTTCGCGCGCGAAAAAAGGAGGAAATTATGCTCACACTGGGTGCGTGCGCCTGCGCGCGCGTGCCGCCGCTGGCCGCGGGGCGGCCGGCGCCGGTACCGGGCGCGGGCTCGGGCTCGGGCTCGGGACCGGACCGGGTCCGGCTTGGTCCGGGTTCGGGTTCGGGTTCCCTACCTGGACTGGTTCTTTTTGAATCGGGTTTCAGGGTATGGGCCGAAACAGATCCGCTCAACTCCACTACCCAATCCGCTCCAGCCCGCCAAGGGTGTCCGCGCGCGAACGGATCCGAACCGTTCGCCAACCGCTGTCGGAAAACCGACCGTGCGGTTGAACGGTTGCGACGGTTCTGTCCGAACCGTCGCACTTTGACTTTTGGCGGAGAGAATACCCTTCCGGAGCGCTATAAATAGCGCTCCAGAGTTCATTCTCAGACACACCAACAGAGTTTGAACACACACAACACTCTCTCTCTCTATATACTGAGTTCTGAACTGTTCTTCAACGTTCTGAACTGTGCTTCCAGCGTGAATGGAATCCGCGACTTCCTAAAAGGAGATTCTGCCAATTGTTCTGAAAGAGGAATCAGAAAATTAACATATTCTTTCATAAGAATTGTTGTCTGAATCTGATACTTCTGAAGAAAGATATTCTTCAACCTTCCTTCGTCCTCAAAGTGGGTGCTCCTCCAGAGAGTAAAGGCAAATATTCGTTTGAAATTTGTCCTTGTATCGTTGCTTCAACAATCCTGTGAAGGTACTGGTTGACTACGGTTCGACCGTACGGTGATTTGTAGTGCTATCCAAATACCGTGAAAGAGTGTTGTATCTTGGGAGCCAGCGTCCATTATCCCGTTAGCACCAGTGCGGGGGACGTAATTGTCTTAAGGAGATTCGCTTTTAAGCGTACCTCACTCTAAATACTGTATAAGTGGATTAAGTCCTTTATACAGGGGATATATTTACAGTATATCGAGACTGACTTAGATTCAGTCTAATTGGTGCTTTAACCCAAGGAAGGAAATTGAAAGGTGGTTCTTAAATTAAGGAACGTTCTATTGAACGGAAAAACCCCACTGATATTAGCCGACCTGGCCAATAGATTGTTGATAACCAGTGATCTTGATAGTTGTCAGATTGATTCTTGTTAAGCAGAATAACCAACATTCATGCATAGATTAGAACTCATTAAAAGCCTATAAATAGACCATTGTATTCTCTCTTTTGGATGTCGAATATTGATTAATAAAATGAGATTTCTCTCCAAATTGCTCGTGGATCCGAGTGTTATAAATTGCTCATGGATTCGAGTAAATTGCTCGTGGTGGATTCGAGTTTTCTTCGTGGACTCGAGCACAACTTCTGCCTGAAAGTCTTCAGGGTTCTTGAGTGCTAGAATGAGATCTAGCCGGCGCCGTTCGTTTTCTCCGCTTCCCGCATCAAGAGTGGGAAAACAAAACCTACTCATCTAATATGCAATTTGAGTGGTTTTGGAGAAATTTGAACTACAGCCACACCATAACATGCAAGTTGGTGTGTAATCAGAGCAAATACAGGCACTGTTGTATTTTCCCTTAAAAAAAAAATAGGTATCAATGTATTTACACTTGTTTTCTTAATGCAATGAAGGGCAAGTACGAATACAGATATGTATGGAAATAATGGACTATAATTGAAGTTTGGGAGAAAATTAAGCTCACCTTCAACTTCAATCTATATGCCATTGGATTACATGAGCAAGTGAGAAGGTTTGGATGATAGAATGAAGATCAACATTCACATGAGGCCAAGTGCTTTATATCAGCAAACCCCACAACAGTCCTTGTGACCAATTATTTAGACAAGCAAAGGCTCTCCCTTTCTCTCACTCACCATCCTCACCTCACTCATGGTGTCATTCAGTCCCCACATGCTCCATTTCCCTTTTGTTAAATAGCCTCATCTCCATCATTGCTTAGTCCACAACCCTCAGCTGATCCAATGCCTCACTCTCTTTGAGCTCTCCATCATTGCAGAGTATGTGGTTGCTTTGTTCACTTTAAGAGCTTAGATTAGCTTAGCTATGAAACAGGGAACATGCACAGGGATTATTCCTGCCAGAGATCATCATTTGTGTGTCTCAAAAGGAGTTAGCTTGTGCACGTAAAGCTCCCTTTTGCTTTTTGCACCCATTTGATCCTGTCTTGGCTTGGTATGGGCATTTAGTTTGTTGGGAAAAAAGAGAAGTGGGTATCAATAAGATGGGTTAACTTGTGCCCATAGGCCTAGTGAAGCCCATACAAGTTGAAATACAACAATTTTTTTAGTTTCTTACTTGCTTTTTCATTGTATCTTTTCTTGAAGGCATGTGGGAGGAGAGGGGGCATCTAAAAGAAAAGTGAGCAAGCTCCCTTTAACAACTGCTGATCCTTCATTTTCTTGTATAATTACGGATTTTATCAAACGGAATTGATGGAATTTACCTTGAGAGAATGTCCTGTATTCCTGTAACTTCCACTGGCAAGAGATAATAATATGCAGCTTGGACAAGTTTTATATACAGCTTGAGCTATAGTTTCCGAGTAATATTATAATCTTTGGGCTTGATTTGGTTTGCTATAAGACCAATGAGCATGGTTCTAACTCTTTAAAGAGTGAGTTAAACTGATGGTGGGTGGTTATATGAAAACCAAATCTGATATTTATTGATTGTTCACATTAATCAAAGGTCGGGAGAATAATTATTTCTGGTGGATTTGGACTAACCTAAGTTCTTCTAAAGCCAGATCTTTATGTGCTTGTGTGCTGGATAAAATCAGCTTACCGTATATTGGATCCACCACAAGCGAAGTTTGATTGCTCATCGGGGATGTGTAAACCCCATACCCGGAATACGTACCCAGATATGTGTCGCATTTTTTCGCTTGTATTATTCTATGTTCTTGTATTTTTTGTTATTGTTTGGTATCAGATCCGTATTTTTGTGGACCCTGAGTCCAACCCAAGCCGAGGACCCGATTCGTTTCATTTATTTATTTTATATATTATTATTTATTCCTATATTTTTATTATATACTATCTTCTTTTTCCTCTTTTCTTTTTTTTCTTCTTTTTTTCCTTTCTCTTCCTTTTCCTCCTTTCTTTCCTTTTTCCTTTCTTTTGCTTTCTTTCTTTCTTTCTTCTTTCTTCCTTTTTCTTTTTCTTTTTCCTTTTCCTTTTTTTCTTTTACTTCTTTTTACACCCTTCTTCTTTCTTCCCTATCTCTCTTCTTTTCCTCTCCACTCACTCTCTCTCCCCACAGCCTACCAGCCTCTCTCTCATCTTTTTCTCTCCCAGTCATCCTCTCTCTCTTACTACTCTCTCTAATCCCTCTCCTTTTCTCTGACTTATCTCTCTTCTCTCACTCGCCTTATCAGTCGGCCCCTTCACCCACCGTCGGCGGCCCCATCTCTGGAGACCACTCCGGTCGGCCTCCTCCCTGGCCTCCCTAAGCGGCCAACTCCACCATTTCCCCTTCCCCTCCCTTTCTCATTCACTCCACCCACCACCTCCATCTTAACAACCTCTCCACCAAAACACCACCACCACTTCCTCCACCACCAATTTCACCACCACCACCTCCTTCACCACCAATTCCACCCCACCACCTCCTTCACCACTAATTCCACCACCTAACCCTATTCCCCACTTCCACCACTCACCACCACCATCTCCACCACCATCCATTACCAAGTTCATCTCCACCACCATCCTCACCACCACCTACACCATCAACTCCACTAACACCACCACCACAACCCCATCTCACCTTCTCCTCCCCTCTCCCTCTTTCCCTAGCCGACCGGCCACCTCAGCCACCCTTGACCGGCCAGCCCCTACGCGTGCGCCCTCCTCTCTCTCTCTCTCTCCGACTCACGCTCCCTTCTCTCTCCTTTTCTCTCTTCTCTCTCCTTCACGCACGTTGTGTGTTAACACCATCGACGTTCCGCCGGATCCGTCATCATGTCAATCCATTTTAGGTAAGTACCTATTCTATGTTGATGCGTATATCTGTATTGGTGTTTGGGCAAGTACTGGTCTGTGGGTTACGTAATTATTAGTTATTTGTGGCTATGTGGGTGTTTGTATATTTGGTGAGCATTTTTGTATTGCGTAGCGATGGTTGTAATTATGTGGGCTGTATTGTAATTGCATTTTGTGGACAGGTGCTTGTAATAGTAGAGGCGATACTTGTGTATGTGTGCACTGCTTTGTAATACTGGATTATTGTAACGCCCCGATCCTGCGGGTACGGAGACGTTACTGCAACGTATATACGCAGGTCAGAAATACCCTCACGTATATACGCTAAGCATCAGTACAGGCAAGAATCAGAGTACGGAAGCACATGGTGCATTATACATTCCAACATATTAGTACAATTACAAAGTTATCACCAGATGTGACAAATATTACAATAATATTACATCACCGATAGGCGCAAATGCGAGAATACAAAGGGATGTACAAGAGTGAACAGTATAAAAGGCACTCACGAGTTTACTAAAGGAAAACTCGAGAGGCGCACAGGGGGCCTGGAAGGATAGAGCTTCAGATGGTCTGCTGGAGATCCACACTACCGCTGCGCATCTCAGGTCAGCAACTGGGATTCTACAAGTTCCAGGCTCTGACATACTCCAAACTCCAGGACCTGGACATGAGGATCCAGAGGAGTCAGAACTCCCCAGGCGAGTGGTGAGGCAAAAGCCAGATGGCGTGCAAGGATAGGCACATGTGTATCGATAAAACCGAATCATAATCATGCATTGAAAACCGTGTCGTGAGCATAGGCAAGTAGGGGCAAGTAGATATGAGACAAGTGATATCAAACAGGAAGTACTTATGTATGATAAGATAGGAGCAGAAGACTGATGGAATGGAACATGGGTAATAAAATAGAGTATGAGTAGCTAATATGATAATAATCATAAAACCGGAAATCCGATGTAAAACCCTATAGAAGCAAGCTCGGCAAAGCATACAACGGATCCATAGTTGGCATCTTTTATTATTATTTTTACTCGTCTTACCCTGATGTCTAAATATGTGAACTAGCGTCCCAGCACACATATATCCACATCTGAGTAAAGCAAGGTTGTTATTGGAAACCAACGGGGGTATCAACGAACAATGTTTACAGTGGGTCCCGTACATACTCGGGACCACGGCCCAGGATTGTTCCGTTGCTTGGTGGACGGAACCTGCCGCAAGGCGATCAGGAGGGTCTTATAGGATGCCCTTATCAAGATGGTACCAAGAAGGAGGGAGCCAGCACTCCCCTCGGTCGCCTGGAGGCCCATAGGTCAGACCGGAGTTTTAGTTGCACAACATGCCTAGTACCACTGTAAACACGAACACATATTGATAGCTGCAAGTTTCCCCCGACCCGATGTAAGTTGTCTCATTTTATGGTTTATTAGATGATTATCAGATTCCGGGAATGAGCAGGAACAAGTCAAGAATATCAGGAATACATGTGTATCAGGAGTACGATTCGTACTATATCAGGAGTACTGTTCGTACTATAATGTAGCAAGTTGAAATCAAGATATCAGGTCATCATTCCCATTATCGTGATAATCATGAGAGTCAAGTATATCATGCCGGGTGTCAAGTGATAGCATGACAGGAGGATGATATTTGGCAGGTGATAAGTCATGTCAAGAGATTGATATTAGTCCGGTGGCAAGTCATGTTATAACAAGGGGTCTTGCCAAGTAGTAGCAGGTCTGGTAATAACATATCATTTGACAAGTGATACAAATAGGTGTTAAATAGTAGCATGTAAATGACAGGTATGAAGTAATGGCATAGCAAGCGTTAACATATCGGTAAGTACATGGCATGTGATAGAGTAGTAGCTGAGCACAACCAAGCGGAGCAGAGCAAGCTGGAGGCACAGACAGCAAACAGTATTTAACACTGGAGCGTCTGGCAAGGTTACCGGATAACTCGGCTTAAAGTGCGAGTAGAAAATCCGGCAGCATCTCACCTAGACGAATCTAGTGGTAAAGCGCTGAACGCTGATCATGATAACCAGGTGGAGCTGAACAAGCTGGAGGCACAGGCAGCGAACAGAGTTTAGACACTAATGCGCTTGGCGAGATTACTGGGACGACTCAGTTTAAAATACGAGTAGCAAATCCGACAGCATCTCGCCTAGACGAATTTAGTGAATAAAGCGCTGAACGCTAAGTATACTGTAACGCCCCGATCGGCGGGTACGGGGACGCTACTGCGACGTATATACGCAGGTCAGAGATACCCTCACGTATATACGCTAAGCATCAGTACAAACAAGAATCAGAGTACGGAAGCACGTGGCAATATACATTCCAACATAAGGATTACAAAGTTATCACAGAGCGTGATATACTGGTACATGTACATTATATCACAGCCAGGTACAAAAGTGAGAATTTACAATTTGTACAGCAAAAAGGTGCTCACGAGCTGAGAAGAAGATCCCCGAGCTTGCAGGAAGGTTCAGGAATAGAAGGAGTTAGGACAAGTCAACCTGCTCCGAGAAATAAGCTTGATCTTCAGTGGAGGGCTCCGCTTCAGTCCAGGCTTCAGGACCTGAACATGCAAGTTCAGGGGAGTCAGAAACTCCCTAAAAAATAGACAGGTGAAAGCCAAATGTCGTGTAGAGTATGTGCATGGGGGATATGATCAAAACAGTGTTAAGCATCAAGAACTGTATCAAGTGTACATGATCAATAAGCACGAAATGGAGGCAAAATGAAAGTAATAGGGCCTGAATAAATCTATTGCTGCCATTTTTTAATATTTACTTATTACTCGTTCTACCCATATGTCTAAGTATGTGTAATAGCGTCCCAGCACACATACATCCACATATGAGTAAATCAAGGCTGTTATTGGAAACCAACGGGGGTATCAACGAACAATATTTACAGTGGGTCCCGTGCATACCCGGGACCACGGCCCAGGATTGTTCCGTTGCTGGAGGACGGAACCTGCTGCAAGGCGTACAGGAGGGTCTTATAGAATGCCCTTATCAAGATGGTACCAAGAAGGAGGGAGCCAGCGCTCCCCTCGGTCGCCTGGAGGCCCTCAGGTCAAACCGGAAATGTAGTTGCACAACATACCTAAAACCACTGTAAACACGAACATATATTGATAGCCGCAAGTTTTCCCCGACCCGATTCAAGTGGTTTCTTTTTACGATTTATTATGTAATTATCAATTTACGGGAAAACAAGCGCCTGGCAAGATCAGGAGTTCAAGAGTACAAGAGTATTGTCATTTCAAGTCACTGTATATAATACAGGATAGTAAGTACAAGATTCCCGTAAATGTGACGATCTAAAGTCAGGTATCAATATGTTATTGTGGGGTAAGTATCAAGTGGTAGCATGATGCATGCAAGTGTGCCAGGAAAATAATATAATATTAGTCAATCATGACAAAGCAGGAAAATCTGAAGGAAGGCGAGAACACTCGCCTAAAACTTCAAGAAACACCGGGAAATCCCAAGTTCCGGAGTCCAGGGAATCAGTGCGATTAAATATTTATGGAGGAGGAGAGAGAATGAAGACGCGAAAATCACAGACGCGGGAGTCGCGTTGCGTGGATGTCACAAACGCAGGGTCTGAGACCCGCGTTTTATAACACAGGAAGAACGCAGACGCGAGTACGTGCTCTGCGTCGCGTTAATACATGAACGCGTAGATTGCGTTAAAGATCTCCGCGTTTTAAAACAGGAGAGAAAGAGAGAGACAGAGAAATGAGGGAGACGCAGAGAGAGAGAGAGACGCAGGAAAGAGAGAGAGGGAAACGCAGGTTTAGAAAAGAAAAGAAAAGAAAATGGAAGGAAAAGAAAGAAGGAAGGAAAGAAAGAAATGCAAAGGAAGAAAGAAAGAAAGAAGAGAGGGGGGAGGTAGGCCGACCGTGGCTTGGCCCGTGGTCGCCGGCGGCGGCCGGAGTTGGCCG
Organism: Agave tequilana; assembly: GCA_038442645.1. NCBI lineage: Eukaryota > Viridiplantae > Streptophyta > Magnoliopsida > Asparagales > Asparagaceae > Agave > Agave tequilana. Next base: position 97,416 of record JAVJIF010034025.1, on the reverse strand, counting down.
GAGTTGGCCGAAGTGGGGTGGGCAAGGCCCTAAAAGAGAGGGAGGTTGATGGTGCAAGTGTAGTACAAAATAGATTTTTTGAGTTTTGTAAATGGTATTTCGGAGGGCGAACCTATAGTTCGTTGGAAAGAGAATGTCGAGGAGAAGAAGATGGTATGGTGGTGGTGGTTAAGGTGGTGTAGGTGGTGGTGGAAATGGTGGTGAAGTTAGTGGAGAAGATGGGTTGTTGTGGTTAGAAATGGAGGAAGAAGATGGTGATGAAGATGGTGTTGTTGTTGTTGTTGTTGGAATGGTGGAGTAGATGGAGGGGAAAATGGTGGAGGAAATGGAGGTGGAGAGAAGTGGAGTTGGTGGGTGGTGTTTGGCCGGCCAAGAGGGAGCTTGGGCTGTTTTGGGTTGCTGGAAACAGAGAAGAAGAAGGAAAGAGATGAAAGAGAAGGATAAAAAAAAGGAGGGGGGGTGGTTATATATAAGAGAGAGAAATTATATAATATTCCATTGAATGAAACATGCCTTCATTCAAAAGTTGCGTCTCCTCATAAAAGGCTGCGTCCCATAAGAAATCTGCGTCTAGCAACTGCTAGACGCAGTAAAAAAACTTGCGTCCAAGAAATACAAAGTTGCGTTGGTAGAATAGGACGAAAAAGCATGGGCGTCTTGATCTGAGTTGATCTCTTTTGAAGGACACAACATTAAATGCGGAATGGAGAGAGTCTCCGCATTGATTGTTGAACCCAGAGTTGGTGGATCTCGCGTCAGGTAAGGAGAGAGAAAAAGTAAAATATCCGGATAGAATTCCGGTATCTGGGAAAAGACCGGAAACTCAGGAAAAGCCCAAAAATAAAGTATCTCGAAAAGTTTTCCAAAAATTCTCAAAAATAATAAATATTATTTAAAGATTTTTAGTGAAATTAGTTTTCAGAAATTCAATTCCATTTTTAAAATAAAAATCTTAGAATCCACTGTGGACGGTGTCTACACCGGGTAGGCCGGATTTTTGACAAAAATCTGAAAATTCTCAGAAAATACCTGAAAGAAGAAATATAATTTAAGAATAAATATGAAAGCAGAATCTAGAAATTTGATTTCAATTGCAAATTAAAATTCCTGGAATCAACCAGTGATACTGCCCGACACCAAATCCAGGGGAATTTTGATAAATTCTAAAAATTCTCAAAAAATTCATTTAAATAGAAAACATAATTTTAAGAAATACTGTGAAAGCCGTTTCTAAAATTTCAACTCCGTTTGCAAATTAAAAATCCGAAAGTCGGTAAGCGACACTGGTCGACACCGGTTTTGAAAATTTACAATTAAATTCCGAAAAATTCTAGAAAACCATGAAAAATTTAGAATATTAAAAAATAATATTTGAAACTAAAATCAGTCAAATATGAATACAAAAAAGGTCAAATCATGCAGTACTGCTATATGAGTAAGAATTTAAATAACAGAAAATAAAATAAAAAATACGCTCCAAAAATCAGGATACATAGCTGGGTACGTATATTGAGGATGGGGTGTTACATATGCTCACCAGACGGAGCTGAGAAACCTGACGGTCCCAATCACTTCTCTTTCGAGATAGTGAGAGACCGGAGGCTGAAGAGCTGAGAGACCTGACGGTCCCAATCACTTCCCTTTCGAGATAGTGAGAGACCGGAGGCTGAATGGCCCGGAGGCGGTGTTCTATCCTATTACAAGCATTCGTCACAGAGCAATACATGTCCAGTCATTGGCACTCGGCCATACACAAATACAGGGACTCAGCCCAATACAAAATACATTTAAACATGGAATAAAATACATGTCGACCCGACAAAGCGGGGAAACCCAAATGGAGGCGAGAGCGAGGACACTCGCCTAAATCACCGGAAATGCCGAAAAGTCCGAAATCCATGGAACTCGCGCACGCGCCATAAAATATAATAATATATAATTATTAGAGAGAGAAAGTGAAGAGGAGAGAGAAAGAGTTAGAGAGAGAAAGAGGTAGAAACCTAGAGAGAGAAACCTGGAGATAGAAGTATATGGAAGGAGATAGTGCACAGGGAGACGCGGGTTTTGAGAGTGAGACGGGGGTCGCAGACGCGGGAGTCGCGTCGCGAAGATGTCACAAACGCGGGGTTCGAGACCCGCGTTCAAGTCAGGACACGAGGAGAACGCAGACGCGGACGTGGGTTCCGCGTCGCGCGTTAGCACAGGAAGAACACAGACGCGGGCATTAGCTCCGCGTCGCGTTGACACGAGAGGGACACAGACGCGGGTATAGACTCCGCGTTGCGTCGATACAATAACTCGAAGGCCGCATTAAACAGATGTTATGAACGCGAAGATTCGCGTTAAGGAGTTGCCTGGACGCGGGAGTGAGACCCGCGTCAGCAATTAACAGAAAGAGACAGGGAGATAAGAAGGAGAGAGAGACAGTTCAGGAGAGAGAAAGAGAGGGAGAGAGAAAGAGATTTCTAGAGAGAGAATCTAGAGAGAGAAAGAGAGAACTAGAGGGGGAGATCTAGAGAGAAAGAGGGAGTTTAGAGAGAGACTAAGGAGAGAGAAGGATAATTAGTAGAGAGAGGGAGAGAGATTGTAGAGAGAGGAGAGAGAGTAGAGAGAGAATTTAGGAGAGAGAAAGAGAGGTACAGGAAGCGAGAGAGAGAGATAAGATAGGGGGCAGCACCCCCCAAGCTCATGCACAGGGGGCTTCCAGCCCCCTGGCCGGCACAGCCGCCGGCCGCCGGCGAAGCGCCGGCGGCGCAGCAGCGCTGGGGTGGCCACCGGCCACCCCACAGGGGAGTTAGGGAGGGGGCAGCAGCCCCCTCCCTCCAACAGAACCACGGCCTGGCTCCGCCAGGCCGTGGCCTGGCCGGAATTCGGCCGCTGCCAGGTACCCGCAGCGGCGCCCAGGGCGGCGCCGGGTGCCGCCGGAGAAGGGGGTGGCGCTCGGCCACCCCAAGGAGGGGGAGAAGATGAGGGAAAGAAAGAAAAAGAAAAGAAAGAAAAGAAAGAAGAAGAAAAGGAAAAAAGAAAGAAAAAGAAAGGAAGAAGAAAAAGAAAAGAGGAGAAGAAGGAGAGTTCGCCGGAGTGGAGGGCTCGCCGGCGTGGAGGTCGGAGTCCCGGTGATGGTGGTGGTGGCCGGATCTCGCGGGAGGAAGAGAGAGAAAGAGATGGGGAAATTGAAGGGTGGAGATGGAAGAGGAGGAGATGGAGAGAGAGGATCTAGGGAGAGATTGGAGGTTGAAGGGAGAGAGAGAGAGAGAGAATTTGGGGGAAGAAGAAGGAGGTGCGGTGGTCGTTGGCACCAGGGGAAGGAGAAGAAAGAAAAGAAAATGAAAAGAAAAAGAAAGAAGGGAAAAAGATAAAGAGAAGGAAGAAAGAAAAATAAGGAAAAAGAAAAAGAAAAGAAAAAAGAAAAGGAGAAAGGATTGATGGGAAGGGGGGAGGTGAGGTGGCCCACGTGGAGGGGTGTGGGCTGAAGTCGGTGGAGAAAAGAAGAGAAAAGAAAGAAAGAAAATAAAAGATTCGACAAAAATAATAATATTATAATATGGTCGAGAAATATCGACGGTTCCAGAAAAATCCCCAAAATACTCAGAGGTGGAAAACGTCATCCTGAGGAATAATATGAAATCAGTTTTTAGAAATAAAATCCCGTTCAAATTAATAATCCGGAAGTCAACCGCCGATACCGGTCTACACCGGGTCGGCCGGATTTTGATAAAATTCTGAAAAATCTCAAAAAATGTCTTAAAGAAGAAAATATGATTTTAAGAAGTAAGGTGAAGGCAGAATTCAGAAATTCAATTCCGATTGTAAACTAAAAATCTTGGAATCAACCAGCGATACTGGCCGACACCTAATCCGGTAGAATTTTCATAAATTCAAAAATCCTCAGAAAAAGTATTTAGATAGGAAATGTGATTTTAAGAAATAATGTAAAAAGACATTTCTAGTAATTCCAATCTGTTTGTAAATTAAAAATCTGGGAATCGGTCAGCGGCACTGGCCGACACCGGTTTTGAAGATTTTCAATTTAATTCAGGAAAATTCCAGAAAATCACAGAAAATCTAAAATATTAGAAAATATTGATTAAAACTAAAATCGGTCAAATCTAAATACCAGAAAGATCAAATTGAGCAATACCCTAGGATCGGGTCCTCGGTTCAGACTAGGGCTGACTCTGAGTCTGTGAATCCTGATCCAAGACAAAACGATCATATAAATGATTCATAATACAAAACAATTACAGGAAGTAAATCAAAAAATACGATCAAAAAATCTGAATACGCAACTAAGTACGTATTCTGGGAGCGGGGTGTTACAATTATTGTGGATTAGCTGACCCTTCGTGGTAGTTAGCCTCTAGACTTTTCTACAGCCTTCGGGCTTAGACCCTCAGGGTTTCTTTATGTAACACCCGATTTTTTTTTTAAATCCTGATTTAATACCCTAATCCTCATTCATGAAGATTATACCAAATTATCGGGTAATGATTGAATTAAAATTTGTGCAATAAATTTTTTTTTAATTTTTATAAATCCTACAGAGAAATTCTTGAGGCAAAATGAATTTTGATAAATACAAATTTTATGTATATAATTATGAATAAATTTATTTCTATATATGCATACATACACATACACCCCCATATATATAAATATACCTATATATACATCATCACATGGTTATTTCTATCATGTATACTACCCCACCAAATACACTAATATCAAATCCTAACATGGGAGGTGACATGAACTAGGGCAACTTGGGAATGAGGGGGATGATGTGGCATTAAGAGAATAGGCCATCACTATATATAAAAAGGGGGGAAAGGAAAAATTCCTCATTCTCACCCACTTCTTCTCTCTCTTCATCCTTCCCCAAATTTCACCTCACCAGAAAGCAATTGGTAGGAACCCTCACTCCAAATCAATTCCTCTCTCTCTCTCTTCCCCTAATCCTTTCTCACTTTCTTGGATCTGCCACGTCACGACCAGAGGAGGCGCCGACAGCAGCCAGCAGAGGCTGCTACCGCTGGCTGTGCTGCACGTAGCAGCTGCAGCAGCAACGGTAGCTGCAGTTGCTGGTGCTGCCGCACGCAACAGCCAGCAGCGGCTGCTGCTGTCGGGCGACGCGGAGGTGCCGGCGGGCGCACACGCAGCGGGTTAGCGCGGGGGACAACATCACTTAAGGTGAGGGAGTTTCTTTGATTCAGATTTTGTTCTAATGAAATTTCTGAAAATAGTTCATGAATTCAATCAATTATACTTTTTTTTATGGAAATCTTAATCTTTTCTCTGTGAGATCTAAATTGCTATGTGATTAGGAATATTGTGGTCCTAATTGATCTTGTTTCTTATTGTAGTTGTTGGTTGTGATGGATTTCTAATTTTTATTCAATGGCATTTTCATTTAAATTGGTAAGTGTTTGAAATTGGCTCACAAACTATGGTAATATTTTTCCTAATCTGATATAATTGTTCTCAATCGAAAGTTAGTAGAGTCAACATCAAAGGAGACATAATTAAAACTTATCGAGAAAGGATGGATGGAAGCTAAGAGTGAGGGAGTTATTCTCCTATTTGTGAACTAAATTTTTATTTAGATTTATCCATTTAAGCTTGCTTTTTATTAATCGAGCGTGGGATGTTAGAGGTCTTTTAAGCCTTGGGTTGCGCTTGTGTTTAACTCATATATATATATATATATATATATATATATATATATATATATATATATATATATATATATATATATATATGGGGTTACTGTATCTCAACTGACGGTTGAGAGAGTTTCTCAGCCGACGGGACATGGCAACATAGTAGCCATGAAATTGATATTAATTTTGGCGGACAAAAACCAGAGAAATCCTGCCTAAATTACTATCAGTCACCTCAACAGTGTCTTTGACGGAAATACCCTCCCTCACAACTTTTTACCGTATGTAAAACATTTCCTTTCAAAAAAATTTACAGATCTAAAATTTCAGTTGATCATTCTGAAGAGATTAGTGCTATTGTTTCACAATATTTCTTAGTTTTTTAAAAATATATTTGCTACATATGGCGCCAAAGAAATCATCCGCGGAAAAAGGTAATGGGGAAACAAAAGCAAATTTTTTTTAGGGTTTGTAAATTTTAATAGTTATATTTTTTTTCCAGATTTGATTCCATTTCTTTCAGTTTTTTTTTAAAACTTGCGACCATGGTCGTAAATAAGAGAGAGATTCACAAACTTGAGATCATGAATCGCTTTTTAAATTTATAAATTTTGTAACACAGGGACAAAGGTCCAATTTTTTCTAGTTTTTTCATTCCCTTTTCTGTCGATCTGGGTCGCAGTTGTCTGAATTAGCGTTGTAGATGTATGCGACCTTGGTCGTAGCGTTTTAAAAATTATTTATTTTTTTCATTCCCTTTCTGTCGATCGGGGTCGCAGTTGTTTGAATTAGCGTTGTAAATGTATGCGACCGTGGTTGTACTGTTTTAAAAAATTTTCTAGTTTTTTCATTCCCTTTTCTGTCGATCTGGGTCGCAGTTGTTTGAATTAGCGTGTATGCGACCTTGGTCGCAGAGTTTTAAAAATTATTTGTTTTTCATTCTCTTTTCTGACGACCTGGGTCGCAGTTTTTAAATTAGCGTTGTAGATGTATGCGACCTTGGTCGCAGAGTTTTAAAAATTATTTGTTTTTCATTCTCTTTTCTGACGACTTGGGTCGCAGTTGTTCAATTAGCCTTCTAGATTTAGGTACCTGGGTCACAGTTGTTTCAATTAGCGTTCTATATGTATGCGACATTGGTCGCAGAGTTTTAAAAGTTATTTGAGATGTCGCAATATTGATGTTCAATCTCTCCTTATTGGGGGTATGGTCGCAGTCTGTTACCTAGGTTACCGTGATTGAATATTGCGACCTTGGTCGCTGTATGATGATGCAAAGGTCTCCTCATGGTAAATTTTTTAGGTTTATTATAAAATTGCAATGCGACTTTGGTCGCGATGTATTATATTCTACTAGATTGGATTAACCGGACACTAAAATATTACACTGCGACCTTGGTCGATGTACGATATAATTGGTGAATTATTTTGTTTAATTAAAAAATTGCGACTGGAGTCTCAGTGTAAAATATCAATCGACCTAGATCGTAGTGAATTATAATTTATTAAATTCTGTTGCGGCCAAGGTCGCAGTCTTATTTTCTTTTAATTTTTTAAATAAACATTAAACTAATGTTTTTAATGTTTCTTCATCTATAGGTAAACAATAAGTGAAGGTTCGTCCTCTGAGATCGAGCCTAAAGCCTATGTGTGAATTCATTAGGACATTCAAAAAGCACATTCAGAGGCGATTTCATAGATGCGATGAAGAAGACCCCGTTTGACCCAATCTTCATGGCCTTCTACAATGAGGAATTTGGAGGTGAAAAAGGTCTAAAATCAAACATCAGTGTACTGAGAATTATAGACCAGTATGATAGGGATACAAGGACTTTTAGAATTGGGGGCAAACAAATTGAGTTAACAGGGAGGATGTTGCCCTAACTTTTGGTCTACCTATCATTGGCCAGAATTTTTTTATGAATAAGGCGTGTACAATGAAGGACAGAGGGGTTATAAAACATTATTTCTCTAATATAAAGAAGATCACGAAAGTATCTATTGAAGAAGATTTGGATGATCTTCTGGTCAAGAAAAGAAGGAGGAGTGAATTAGATGTGACCAAGGATGAACAGCTTGAGCAGCACATGACTTTAAATGAAATTATAAGAGATAGACAAAGACTTGCAGCTCAAGACTTTACGACAATAATCATCCTATATATGTCGACCACTCTATTCTTTTCTGACAGTAAATGCATGATGCCGTGATATATTGTGAAACAGATTACCAATATGCAGCTGATGAGGACAATATTCTGGGCTAAAACTGTTTGGCAATTCCTGATTGAGTCAATGGACATCTTCAGGCACACCACGTACGAGCTACAAGGATGCTCCGTGCAAATTATTGTAAGTATGAATATAATATTTGGCAAACATTGTATCAAATTTCCTGATATCTTGTAAATATTTGTGTAAACTAATGTAATTATGCAATTTGCAGTATTGGCTCTGTGCAAGAGCTCTTATTTTTGAGCCGAGGTCTGGTTTGGAGGACAAAATCTCACGCGCAGTAAGATGGGATTGTAGGCTGTCTAAAAATCATTAAAAGACAAGCCATTAAAAAAGGCAGAGTTTCAGGTTCTAGACGCAGGACTAATGATGGCCATCCGCGTCTCAGCATCAAGGCGTGAGAGTCCAAACCCGCGTCTCAGCATCAAGGCGCGTGGGCTCAATACCCGCGTCTCAACATCAAGGCGCGAGGGCTCGACACCCGCGTCTCAACATCAAGGCGCGTGGGCTCGACACCCGCGTCTCAACATCAAGGCGCGAGGGCTCGACACCCGCGTCTCAACATCAAGGCGCGTGGGCTCGACACCCGCGTCTCAACCTCAGGGCGCGAGAGTCCAAGGCCCACGTTCGGTTATAACCGCCCTGGTTATGGGGCCAGTCACCGCCCACATAGCGGGAAAGTTAGCCCCTCATTGTGGAGAATTTTTAGGGGGCACGTTCACCCCTGAAACCTCTATAAATAGCCCCGCCGCTATGAGGAAGAAGGGAGACGACACAAGAAACAAGAGATAGACAACAGACTACACGCAGACAGACAGAGAGAGAAGCAAGAGAGAGTTCAACTCTTCAGCAAGCTTGCTGCGTACAAGTTGCTCTTTGCCTACCTTCTCTTTGAGAGTTTTGGTAGACAGAGCTGTGCTACTCCATCTACCAGCCGAAGAGAAGATCCCCGAAGGTCTAGACGGTCACCCGGTCAACGGAGAACAAGATTCACTCTCCATCGCCACTTGAAGAACCCAGCCTTAAATAAAGGGAGGATTCAAGACTCAACATCCTCCCTCCCTTGTAACCGGAATACTAGTCCGTTGTAATTTTTCAATTTGATTCAAGGAAATCTTACTTCGAGCTCGTACCTTCTCCGTGTGCGTACAAGAGATGGCGACTCCGCTGGGGACTTCATTTGTTACTGACGAGCAAATCGTGGCGCAAGGTGACATCCTCCGTAAGGGGAAGATGGTCGAATCGCTAGTTGTCGAGTTCGACCAGGCGAAAGTACGAAGAGTTTCTCTCTTCCGGCTCTAAGAGCCCAAGGACCCGCGTCTGCCGCAGGGTCTCGACGGGGAATGGCCCCGAAGCCCGATCTGAGGCTCTCTCGGGCGCCGCTGCTGCCAACTGTGCCAAGTAGGACACACGCGCCAACGCCTCTCTGGAGGCCCGCGTGGTCTCAGGCACAACTGCCGTTGTGACCAACCGCGCCACGCGGAACACACGCGTCAGCGTCTCTCAGGAGACCCGCGTCGTCAAAATCTTTGGTGTCCAGCATCAGGTCGTCGTTGGTCTCTCTCCACCTCCATGACGCAACCGAAATGCTGAGCGTCGTCAGAGGAGGCGTGCGCGTCAGCTTCAAGTTGGAACTTCTGATTGTCCAACTGAGGCTGCACGCAACGCACAAACTGGCGTCTTAGCTGCGCTGCATCCAGCGCGCGAAGTCCGCGTTTGGCGGCCCAAACGCGAGACTCCCCAAGTTAGGTCCTCTGAAGACCAACTTATCAAACGCCAAGGTGAAACCTCTGCGCCTCGTCAAGCGCAAGAGGCAAGCCCCCATAGGCGTGGGGCCCAGCAACCCACTCTCTCTCAAACTCTTCTGCCCCGACGCACTAAGCGGTAACGCGACAATCGCGTCTCGTCTCAACAGAGACGCCAGACGCGCGTCTTACAGCCGCGGCGCGAAAGTCGCGTCCCTGAAACCTGCGTCCAGGCTGTACAGCATATGGATGCCTCCCGTCTTCGACGTTGCGAGGTTAATCTCTTCGATCCCCCTCCCGTGGATCTGAGGGATTACTTAACGAAGAAAAGAAGTGCCAATCAGGTCACTTCATCATGTTGCTGCCAACGGCTCATCTCTATGCTCTCCGAGTGCCGTTGTGGTTCAGGTGTGCACCAGAAGTCTTTAGTTAGACAGCTGACCCTGATACCCCCGTCAGCCAAAAGAAGACGCTCTCATAGGTGGAGGATATTCTCTGACGCTAAATACCCAGAGCTCACTGCGAATATGACAAGCAGGAGCAGAGGAAAACAGCCTGCAGTCAGCTCTGACGAGTCTGACTCTGAACCGGAAGGAGTGTATCGACACACTCGTACCCGGACCGGGGCCATCCCCCGATTGATTATAATGCCCTAGCCTGGGGCATCGAAGTGAACGACTCTCACTCTGCAGTAGCAGAATCGCAGGCCTCAAACTCTTTCATAGAGAAGGAGGCCTTCATCTACATGACAAGCACTCCTGAGGAGACGGCCCGACGCCTGGATCAGCAAGCCCAGGTTCAGAAGGAACAACTCGATATGATTCTTGCTCAACGGGAATCTATCGACTCTCTCAAGCAGATGCTTGCGCAGTTGCTCGAAGACAGGAAGAAATCTCCCCCTAAAAAGTCTAAGGGCAAGAAAAAAGAGGGAGAAAGCTCGTCTTCTGTGCACCCTGATGGAGAGAAGCCCACCTCGACCTCGTCCAAATCCTCGTCGCAAGGAAAAGACGACCAAAATCAGGGGAAGATTCATTCCGAAAGAATGAATCAATTAGAGCAACGCCTTGAGGCCCTTACCAACCGTAAAGGCCTCCAGGAAGCGGGAGTGGTCCGGCCTTATCCGGCCGAGTGGGACTTGGTTCCATACCCGCCCAAGTTTAAGGCTCCAACCCTCCAAGCATTCGATGGGAAGGGGTCACCCAACCAACACCTCTACTACTTTAAATCCCAAACAGGGAATGTAGTAGACAATGATGCCATCTTGGCACGTCTGTTCATTGGCACCCTGAAAGGGCTCGCCTTCGAATGGTTTATGAAACTCCCGGAGGGCTCCATCAAGAACTGGGGTGATTTGGAGAAGCTATTCCTAACGCGCTTCTTCGAAGACGACTCGGAAGTCACGATGCCCACCCTTTTGGCTACCAAACAGCGAAAGGGAGAGTCCGTCAAATCTTTCATGGAAAGATTTCGGAATGTGGCACTCCGATGTCCGAGCGGCATGACCCAGGTCACCCTGGTAGAAACATGCCGCCACAATCTCCAAACCTCACTCCTTGCTCAAATAGGAGTTGCTGAAAGCCGCACCTGGAAGCAGTTGGTCTAACAAGGTGAACAGGCCGAGGAGATTGTTGCTCGTGTCAGAGCAGAAGAAGGGAAGCCACGGCCAGAGAGGTCAACCAGGCGTGCGCCAGACACATCCCTCCAGACAAAGCGGAAGGATAATTTGGCAAGGGAGACCAAATCTCCCGCCAAACCTCAACCGGTCAAGGCGAGTGGCTCTTCAAGCCAGCCACGCGCCAACAAGCAGTATTCTTTCAAGGAGGAACATGTCGATTCGCTCTTTAAGCTACTCAACAAGAGCAATAGACTGAGGCTCCTTGAAGCCAGGCGCCCTGAAGAAGTCGGTAAAACCGACAATCTCAATTACTGCTTATACCACAGGATGTTGGGACACCCCACCAAAAGCTGCTACGTCTTCAAGGACATCCTTCAGGCCCTGATTGACGCGGAGGTATTAAAACTCCGACCAGAACAGAAGAAGGTGACGGCTAACATGACGTCAGTTCTCCAGTTCGGAAGACAACCCCCAACGCCTTCGGGGGTGGTCCCTGTTCGAAAGGAGAGCTAAGAGTGATCAACACAGATCCTCACCAGCAACAAGAGAAAGGCCTGATACCTGTTCCCACGCCTCGAGGGGAAATCATGTGGGTCCACCCTGACCTTGTTGACGCCCAGCAATGGACTACTGTAACTAATAAGAAGTCTAAGAGCAAGGCAAAGGCGTCATCCTGCAACATGGTGTGTGCCTCTTCTCGAGAAGCGGATATCGATATTCCTTCGCTAACCGACTCGGAAGAGGAGACAATAGTTCTGGCCGCAGAACCCGGTCAGCTGGTGGCGGAAACCCGCTCAGGACAGCCCTACTTGAAGCAGTATGGCGAAACGGCGGCAACCTCTCCACAACCAGCTGCAGAGCCAACCAAGCCCTCCACAAAACAACCCGTGGAGAAACAGAAGGAGATTCGATTTTCTCGAGCCCTTCAAAAGGGCATCGCGGAAGGATCTACGGCGCCTTACCGCTTTGATGTCCTGGCTCAATTGGCCAACATCTCGGCGCGGATTACCCTGTATGAGCTTCTTAGGCTGTCGAAGTCAACCAGAGAAGCTCTACAAGAGGCTCTAGCAAATACTGAGGTCTTCATGACCCAGGTGCCAAAGGAGGAAGATGTAGAGAATTGTCTCCACACCTCCCAGAATGCCCCCTGCATCACCTTCACGGCAGAGGATATGCAGGCTAAAGGGAAGCATGATCGACCCCTGTACTTCATAGGGTATATTGGATCATCCGAAGTAAACCGCATTCAGGTAGATTCAGGGTCCGCGTTGAGCATCATGCCTCGCCGGGTCATGCAACATCTGGACATTCCTACTCATCGTTTGAGCCCTACCCAGACAACTATCTATGGGTTCAATGCCAACAGGACCCGTCCGATGGGGAAGATCAAGCTCAAATGCCAGATTGGAAGTTTAAAGTCGGAAGTGACATGCTACGTCATTGATGCCAACACTTCCTACAACCTATTGCTGGGACGACCGTGGATTCACCGCAACTCCATCGTTCCTTCCACTCTCCATCAAGTCATGAAATATATTGACGAGGGTGGAAAGGTGCAGACGTTAATTGCCGAAAGGCATCCATTCAAAGGGGTCGAGAATTATTTCACAGACTCCTTACTGTACCAAGATCCCGTGGAGACGGATAAGGTCCCGCAACCAGAGGAGCTAGACTCTGGAAACGAAGCTGACACCGAGCCTGAAAAAGAAGAGTGCTTATGGGAGTTGGAACCACTTGTAACGAGCAATAATAAGCCCGATGTTGATAATACCTCCGCCGATGATGTAGGCGGTTGGTACATTAATGAAGAATTATATTTAGCGTATTTTTCTGTGTTTGCTTCTGATTCAGTGCCGTCAGACACTAGTACCGACGTGGATGACGATCTCTGGTCGGCAATGGATGCTTTGACATCGTTGCATGTACCAGTGAAATCGTCCTTTAAAACATGTCGAAATGTCGGCGATGCGCAACAATCAATATTCATGGTTCCAGCGAGAAGGAAGGGCCAAAGACCAATTCTCTTCGGACGAATTGAATCTGAACCAATGAATCATGAAGAATCAGAAAGTGAGCAGGAATCCCCTCAGTTCGGTCATTATGAACCAAAAACACTCAAAATAATGAAATGCATGGGATATGACCTAACAAACAGACCCGGGTTGAACTTCGGCAAAGGAAGGAGAACGCTACTTTGATCCTTTGTGCCGAAAGGAAAAACCCCCGATTATTATCATCGGATGCGCAGGGGGTTGGGCTATGTATCAACTCCGACTCCATCAGCCTCTGATTCTGGGGGCTCATTTGGCCATAAATACTCTTCGGCACGTCATCATGGGAGTCAGATGCTAGTGTCGGCAACATCTTCAAAGAACTTTCGGTGAACATGGTTTCAACAAGCCATCTAGAAGATGAAGATGAAGAAATGATCCGATCCGATGCAGATCCTTGGATCAGACATTTAAACACTCTTTGGGACACCCGCTTTGAACAGCGCGAACCACCCACAGAAGACAAGATTGTTCAGATTAATCTAGGAGATGAGGCCAACCCTAAGCCCATCTTCATAAGCGACGGTCTGTCACCATCAGAGAAAAAAGGATCTAATATCTCTTGTTCAAGAGTACAGAGATGTCTTCGCTTGGAATTACGAAGACATGCCTGGACTTGATCCTCAGGTGGCTATGCACCGCCTCAACATCAATCCGGACGTAAAGCCTGTTAAACAACAACAGCGACGGTTCCGTCCAGAAATGATGGAGGCGATTCAATCGGAGGTCAGAAAGCTCATAGATTCTGGCTTCATCAGGGAAGAGCAACATCCCGATTGGGTAGCCAACATCGTCCCCGTTGCTAAGAAAAACGAAAAGACCCAGATCTGCATCGACTTCCGTGATCTAAACGAGGCTTGTCCAAAGACGAATTCCATTGCCAATCACAGACGTCATGATTGACAATACCTGCGGATTCGAACGAATGTCCTTCATGGATGGATTCTCAGGATACAATCAAATCAAAATGTATCCTGACGACGAAAAGCACACCTCCTTCAGGACACCATTGAGGGTTTATTGCTATACCGTCATGCCCTTCGGACTGAAGAATGCGGGGGCAACCTATCAGAGGGCCATGAACGCCATTTTCCAGCAGCAAATACGCAAAACGGTAGAATGTTATGTTGATGATATTGCGGTAAAAAGTCGCACTAAGGGTGATCACATAGCTGACCTGAAGGTGGTCTTCGACATCATGCGGGCTCATCGATTGAAGATGAATCCCACCAAGTCCTTCCTGGGGGTGGCCAGTGGTAAATTCTTAGGATTCATTGTAACCTCCACCGGGATCCATTTGGACCCGGAAAAGGTTCAAGCTATCCAGGAGATGCAGCCCCCAAGAAATCTCAAGGAACTCAGGGGATTACAAGGAAGATGCCAACCTTCGCTAAGTTAATGAAGAAGGGTGTCTCGTTCGTTTGAGTCGCGGATTTTCAGGTCTGGACGCGGATTTTGACAATTTCTCGTCGGTTCCCCAGAACAAGTGGCGGTGCACTCATGACTTGGCACGGATTCGCACCCTACAGGCGCGCCTCTTCGATGGACGTGCCCCGTCAGCACAGCCATAGTCGCGTCCAGAAAGTCGCGTCCTTACTCAAAAGGATGCGTCTCTCCGAAGTTCGCGTCCTTCCAATCCGGCCTAGCATCGCGTCTGCCCAATGGAATATCAGTCGCGTTTTCATTTTCAAAAGACGCACCCCATGAAAGTCGCGTCTTTAAAGCAGTACTATCTCTGCTCTTCAAAAAGAACTGGCGTTCAGTCCTTGCTTCTGCAAATCAGTTCAACAGTACACTGGCACAAGCAGACGACTGTCCACTCCTGACTTAAAGTGCACCCACGACAGACTTAAAGTAATCGGGGAGGTTTAGACTGTGTATCTAAACACTCAACTCGATCAACTCTGATGGATTCAAAGAGTTCTACAGTACACTCACGAAGACCATACTCCAGATAAGATCAAACCCGGAGCATTAACAGTCCAGTCATAAGGGTAAGCTCAGCTAGAGTCCAAAGTATTTCGAAATCCGTCCCAGTAAACCGCGGAATATCAAAAACCTTGGAGGGGGTTCTGTAGGCTGTCTAAAAATCATTAAAAGACAAGCCATTAAAAAAAGGCAGAGTTTCAGGTTCTAGACGCAGGACTAATGATGGCCATCCGCGTCTCAGCATCAAGGCGTGAGAGTCCAAACCCGCGTCTCAGCATCAAGGCGCGTGGGCTCAACACCCACGTCTCAACATCAAGGCGCGTGGGCTCGACACCCTCGTCTCAACATCAAGGCGCGAGGGCTCGACACCCGCGTCTCAACTCAAGGCGCGTGGGCTCGACACCGCGTCTCAACATCAAGGCGCGAGGGCTCGACACCCGCGTCTCAAACTCAAGGCGCGTGAGCTCGACACCCGCGTCTCAACATCAAGGCGCGAGGGGTCGACACCCGCGTCTCAACATCAAGGCGCGTGGGCTCGACACCCGCGTCTCAACATCAAGGTGAAATCACCTAGAGGGGGGGGTGAATAGGTGATGGCTATATGTAAATGGCACAAATGCGGAATTTAAAATTTAACTAACACAATTAGCTCAAATAAAAGACTTGCAATAAATAAAGCAATTTATAGTGCAAGAAAATAAAGGAGTTGAGTTTAGAGAGATTTGAGCAAACGCAAACACGCAGATATGTTTCCGAGGTTCGAGCCACGCTCTACGTCCCCGCCTTCACACTTGAAGGATTTCCACTATTGAAGATCCCACTGGACCACCAATACAAGGACACACTTGTCCTATCTCTCGTGATGCCGCAACACCACCCGGAGCACACTAGCTCGCCTTGAGGCCGATGCCTCTACAACTTCACTCAAGAAGAAAAGGATCACACTTGATCAAAAATTCGCTCACTTGCACAATCCTAGAACCAATATGTAGATGAAGAATTATGGGATTGTGTAGTGCAAAAGCTAGAGAGAAGTAGAGGTAAAGACTTCAAATGGGTGTCTAGAAATTTAGGGCTTTTAGAGAGAAAATCTTTTCTAAATGAAAGCCTTTTGAAAACTTGTAAATCTTTTGAAAATCTCTTGTAAAAATGATCTTAATTGTTCTCTCATCATGTTGAAGTGACCTCCTATTTATAGGGGTCAAAAACAGCTCCAGAGATTCGTTGGGATCAAATCCCAAAAGAAAATCTGTCAGAAAATAGAGCTGTTGGAGTCTGTCAGAAAATCTGACAGCAGTCGGTCGACCGGGACGGTCGACCGCCAACGGTCAAAAATCAGACCGTTGGGGATCTACGGTCGACCGCCCGGTCGACCCAAACAACCCGAGAGCACTGCACAGTGCTCGGTCGACCGAGACGGTCGACTGACACGACATGCACAGAATTGTGCGCGCCGGTCGACCGGGGACTTCTGTCAGTTCTGAAAAATCAGAACTTCCAGAAACCAGAAATTGGGGTATTTGGAATTGGTCTTGGATTAGAAGTTTTGTATCTTGTAAAACTTAGAGTGTGAGCCTATGTCACTACTCTAATAAGTTTGAAACATTTTTATAAAAACTTCTTTGATAAAACTTGTTTTTCCAAATAAATGTTTTTCCAAAAACTTAAACTATTTTCCGAAAAACTTAATCTAAACATGTTAACTTCTAAATTGAAAATAGAAATTAAAAATCCTTTGAAGTCATGAACCAAATTAAAATGTGTGTGTAGGTGGTAATCCCATAACTCTACTTCTAACATATAGGTTTTGACAAAATATCTAAAATGAAAAATACAAATACAAATCTTGGTATTCTTCATAGTCTTGATCTTGACTTGGTCTTTACATCATCGTCTTATTCCCGAAGCTCTCTATTGTGCTTGGCTTGGGAATGCAAATCTTTGGCGAACTCCAAACTTGTGAGTCTTGATTGTGGAGCCGTCAAATCAACCTATTTTAACCTGAAATGCTTTTAAACAAAAATTGTTAAATACATAACTAGATATGGTTTGTTATCATCAAAATATCCATCAAGATATAGGGCTAATGGCCTTTGGGCCAACAATCTCCCCCTTTTTGATGATGACAAAACATATTTAGTTATCACAAATATTTTGGGTGGAGACTTCAAGTGAAGCTCCTCCTCAACACATGCATATACAAAAAAAATATGCTCAAGCATAGACAAATCTCAAAAGAAATGGTGGGTACATCCATGACACATATATCCATGCTAGATAAACATACTCATGTCATAAAAGTACTCATGTCATAAAATAGAAATGAAACACACATGTCCACAAAGCATAACCAAACAAGTACATGTCCACACAAACATAAATACAAGATAAAGATGTTCAACAACAGAAAAAAATATATACACAAAATATGGAGTCTCTCTCAACAAATAACTCTCCCCCTTTTTGACATCATCAAATAAAGGGGGAGGTCACTCTCATCACTCGGCACCACCAGCATCGTCGCCCTCATCGTCGTCATCATCTTCGTCGTCCTCTGATGAGCTCTCCACAGTAGTGCCTTCAGCCATGGTCTTATCTCCATCGTCGTCTTCCTCTGAAGAAGAAGAAGAAGAAGAAGCGGCCTCCTCTGGATCAACGCTGACCACCTTTGGCCGAGGTGGGGGAACAGAAGAAGGAGCTCTGGTAGGAAATGGAGGGCCGGTGGAGGGAAGGGGACGAGCAATGGAAGTGGGATCAGGAGAAATCATGTCGAATTTCGTAAAGAGTGCCTCAAATTGTGTATCCATGAATCTCATGGAGTTAGCAAAATAGGACATGTCGTTACGATTCCTAGGATCTGTGACTTCATCTCCGCACGAAAAACGGCCTCTTGTTGGAAACGGGCGTCCATCTCCGTACGAAGAGCTGCCTCTCGCTGCTCAATCCAGGACTGGTGCTCCTGAATCTGAGAGCGAACCTCAGAAGAAATCATGGCCTGAAAATCTGAAGGTAAGACAAGGCCAGGAGCAGAAGATATCCCTGGGGCCGAAGAAGACCCAGGTGCTGATGAAGATCCAGGAACAATAGGAGGAGGAACAGGAGGTTGCACAGGAGCGTGACGACGCAACTGAGCTTCCATCCTTTTCAATAGAACTCCGTCAATGTCCATTTGAGGATCATCAGAAGTCTCAGAAGAAAGATCGAAGCCTAGAGTTTTGAGAAGACGGGTGATAATCATGCCAAAGGGTAAACCCCTACCGGACATGCGAATCTGGTCGGATGCCATGTGGGAAGCAATGATACGGGGAACATTTATCTTAATGCCTCGTAAAAGACAATAGATAATCAAAGGCACAGGACCCCTAGCATGGCTATATTCACCAGATTTAGGGACAATGTTATAGAAAATAATCTTGGCTAGGACTTGAGAAGTGAGAGTGAACCTGCTCACAACTTCGTTCCTGACCAAGCCGGGGTTGTCATCCCGTGAATCAATGTGGATGCGGTGAGCGCAGACTCACCCTCCGGAAACTCATAATCATGAAGGTCATGGGAATATATATCAGCTCCACCAGGGGAGAGATGTAGGATATCAGCGAACTGACCAATGCTTATGTCAATGTCCTGCCTAGGACTCTAGAGAAGATACGGTTTCCATCAAAAGAGAGATTGGCATAGAAATAAGGCACGAGGGATGTATAAACTTGTTCTTTAATGGTTAAGAACTCCTTTAAGGAGTTGTTCTGCAAAATACGGGGGATATCAAGATGTTCAAAATCTTGAATAACTACAAATCTCCTGAAATGATGTTCCTCTTGGAAAGATTGATATAACGATTTCCAGCAAGCTCATTTATAAAGGTTCTTTTAGGTTTAGGAGTGTGGGAAGAAGTATGAGCTACTGATTTGCCTTTCTCAGTCCTAGTCCTTTTAGATGTAGACATGTTTTGAGGAAAAAGATAATTTTTAGGTTAGGGCTTGATCTAGAAAGCTTAGAGACCTAGAAATATTGACAAATAGGGGAAGATCTTAAAGCTAGATAGTAAGAACAGAAGAGAAAATCAGATTTTTACCTGAAAGATGAAGAACCAAAACCCTAGATCAAGAAAACCTGAATATCTCTGAATCCAGCGGATGGGAAGACTTGAAAACGAAGATCCTGCACTAGTAGATGGGATTTGAAGTGGGTTTTAAATTGATTTTGAAATAATTGAGAGATTAGAGAGATAGAGAAATTTTTGGGGAAGAAGAGAAAATGGATTCGTCAGCTGAAAGAGTGAGAGAGAGAGAGAAAAAGTGAAAATAAATAGCAGTTTAGGGCTGAAATCGACGAACGGTCGACCGGTCGGTCGACCCAGAAAACCCGAGAGCTCTGTAATCTCAGAGCGGTCGACCGGTCGGTCGACCCAAGGATCCCGAGAGTTCTGCAAACTTGCAGCGGTCGACCGGGTCTAAGGACGGTCGACCGATAGCAGATAAAAAATAAAGGCAATTTATTTCAGGCGAAATCGGTCGACCGCGCCTATTTACGGTCTACCGTCTTTGCCTGAAAGACAGTCTGCAGCAACAGCCAGAAAAAAAAATTTTTTAAAAAATTTTAATTAAATACAAGGATGATATAATTATACAAACAACATGTTTTAATCTTCATTAAGTCAACTTATCAACCAAAATTACATACAAGACATTTTATTTTATTTTTCATATATACTACAAAGTTTTAGAGATGTTGAAGCCGAATACCCAGTGACGGGTTCTGAACTTCATCCTCTTGATTCCTCTTGAATGAGTTGAGGTGCGCAATTGCCATCTCTAAGGTATTTGCTTTAAATATGAAAAAATTTTACAAAAAAATTAATTTTTAGTTTTTGAAATACGATGTGTACATAGATATATCATGAAGACTAGATATGTGGACATTCACAAAAGATATCAAACAAAAAAATATGGCATATACACAATTGAGATAGAAATGTAACTCTTCATTAGCATATGTCTATAGAGCACAAAAATAAGCTAACACTTCTATACATTTGTATATATATCAAACAAAAAATTAAACTTTTAAATGGAGAAGTTACTGAACATGGGCAATCTCCAAAATATAGGTGCCTCCACGATAGCGATGGAAGCTTGATGTGATCTTTGGGCTTTGTTGCATCCACCACCGGGCACCGTTTCCCCCTATGTCTTGGAGGAAGTAGATCCACTTGTATCAACTAAAATAGGTGGGTCTTTTGGTACCCAAATTTTCTTGGGTCCTATAGGGTTAGTACCGGGGCGAACCCAAACATGTTTGTTATGTACATTATGCTTAGCAAAACAAAATTTTTCTAAATGGCCTTTGCGGCCACAATGCGTGCAAATGTAAATTCTACCACTACCATACATGTATGCATGTTTATGTGTGTGTGCATGTTTCCGTGCATGAGCATGGTGTGTATGTTTCCCTTGGGTTACTCCCTTAGGAAATCTAGATGCAAATTTATTAAGATCAAAAGTACACTTTATTAAAGTGTTATCCAAATTTTCAACACGTTTTTGAATTTCCACAAATTCATTTTTATTACAAGAAACCATGGGGGTTTTTCCTTTATTAGCCAATTTATATTTATCAAAGTCATTTTTCAATTTTTCAAAAGCAATAGATAAAACATTCTTCTCATTAAGACAAGTATCAAGTTTATTCTTTAAAATATCATTTTCCTTTTTCAAATTTTTATTATGAGATTGAGAGATCTCATATCTATGTTGTAGTTCTTCGAAAAAATGTGCAAGTTCATCCATTGTAAGATCATCATCTTCTAAAGTGTTATCAAGGGTTACCTTAGAAGCATCCTCACCTTGTGCCATGAAGCACATATGAGCGGCGTCGTTCTCCTCTTCGGATTCCGACTCCGTGTCATCCCACGTTGCTACCATAGCCTTTTTCTTCTTTGGTGCATGCTTGGAGGTGGTTGCTTGGAGAGCGGGGCAATCCGCTATGAGATGTCCGATCTTCTTGCAATGGAAGCAAGGACCGGGTTCTTCTCTCTTCTTTTCAAACCTTCCTTGAGGTTTCCCTCTTCGGAAGTTGCTTTGCCTCCCTTTCCTGTAAAACATTTTGCCTACCTTCCGGATAAGCATGGCAAAGTCCTCATCGCAATCCTCCGATGAGTCGTCCTCTTCAATAGTGGTTGGAGTGGCTTTGAAGGCGATTGTTTTCTTCTTAGGTGCCTCCCTTTCTTCTCTTACCTTCATCTCCATCTCATGGGTTTTGAGATTACCGATGAAGCCGGAGAAGTCCATCTCCTCCCGATCGTTAAGCTCTTTGAGAGTGGTCGCCTTGACTTCCCAAGCTTTGGGAAGAGCTCTAATGACCTTGCGAATCTTTTGGTCATTGTCGATCGTGTCACCTAGAGAAGATAAAGCATTAGTGATCTTGGTGAAACGAGTGAGCATGTCATCAATACTCTCACTTTCAAGCATATAAAAATTCTCATATTGAGAACGTAGCAAGTCAATCTTGGATCTCTTGACTTGTGACGTTCCCTCATGAGTCACAACTAAAACATTCCATACTTCATATGCAGATTTACAGTTAATAATGCGTGAGAGGTCATCTTCATTAAGGGCTTGGGTTAAAGCATATTGAGCCCTAGCATTAGCCTCATAGTCCTTGGTAGTGTCCTCGGACCATGATCTCTCATCGGTGAGAGGCTCTACAAATTCTTTAGTTATGGCCCTAGCTACCCTAACTCCTAGGGACTTAAGGAAGAGGTTCATCTTGACCTTCCAAATGGGGAAGTTCAAGCCATCAAATTTAGGTGGGGACTTGATGCTAGAAAAATCAAGTGAAGCCATAGATGAATAGTAAAATGCACAAAATATGAAGAATGCAACAAATAGTATAGCCAATAACAAGGATCTCCCTAAGGTGGTTAAACCAAATACTAGGGTTAGGCTCTGATACCAATTGAAATCACCTAGAGGGGGGGTGAATAGGTGATGGCTATATGTAAATGGCACAAATGCGGAATTTAAAATTTAACTAACACAATTAGCTCAAATAAAAGACTTGCAATAAATAAAGCAATTTATAGTGCAAGAAAATAAAGGAGTTGAGTTTAGAGAGATTTGAGCAAACGCAAACACGCAGATATGTCCGAGGTTCGAGCCACGCTCTACGTCCCCGCCTTCACACTTGAAGGATTTCCACTATTGAAGATCCCACTGGACCACCAATACAAGGACACACTTGTCCTATCTCTCGTGATGTCGCAACACCACCCGGAGCACACTAGCTCGCCTTGAGGCCGATGCCTCTACAACTTCACTCAAGAAGAAAAGGATCACACTTGATCAAAAATTCGCTCACTTGCACAATCCTAGAACCAATATGTAGATGAAGAATTATGGGATTGTGTAGTGCAAAAGCTAGAGAGAAGTAGAGGTAAAGACTTCAAATGGGTGTCTAGAAATTTAGGGCTTTTGGAGAGAAAATCTTTTCTAAATGAAAGCCTTTTGAAAACTTGTAAATCTTTTGAAAATCTCTTGTAAAATGATCTTAATTGTTCTCTCATCATGTTGAAGTGACCTCCTATTTATAGGGGTCAAAAACAGCTCCAGAGATTCGTTGGGATCAAATCCCAAAAGAAAATCTGTCAGAAAATAGAGCTGTTGGAGTCTGTCAGAAAATCTGACAGCAGTCGGTCGACCGGGACGGTCGACCGCCAACGGTCAAAAATCAGACCGTTGGGGATCTACGGTCGACCGCCCGGTCGACCCAAACAACCCGAGAGCACTACACAGTGCTCGGTCGACCGAGACGGTCGACTGACACGACATGCACAGAATTGTGCGCGCCGGTCGACCAGGACGGTCGACCGGTTTCTGTCAGTTCTGAAAAATCAGAACTTCCAGAAACCAGAAATTGGGGTATTTGGAATTGGTCTTGGATTAGAAGTTTTGTATCTTGTAAAACTTAGAGTGTGAGCCTATGTCACTACTCTAATAAGTTTGAAACATTTTTATAAAAACTTCTTTGATAAAACTTGTTTTTCCAAATAAATGTTTTTCCAAAAACTTAAACTATTTTCGAAAAACTTAATCTAAACATGTTAACTTCTAAATTGAAAATAGAAATTAAAAATCCTTTTGAAGTCATGAACCAAATTAAAATGTGTGTGTAGGTGGTAATCCCATAACTCTACTTCTAACATCTAGGTTTTGACAAAATATCTAAAATGAAAAATACAAATACAAATCTTGGTATTCTTCATAGTCTTGATCTTGACTTGGTTTTACTTCATCGTCTTGTTCCCGAAGCTCTCTATTGTGCTTGGCTTGGGAATGCAAATCTTTGGCGAACTCCAAACTTGTGAGTCTTGATTGTGGAGCCGTCAAATCAACCTGTTTTAACCTGAAATGCTTTTAAACAAAAATTGTTAAATACATAACTAGATATGGTTTGTTATCATCAAAATATCCATCAAGATATAGGGCTAATGGCCTTTGGGCCAACACAAGGCGCGTGGGCTCAACACCCGCGTCTCAACATCAAGGCGCGTGGGCTCAACACCCACACTCCGCGTCTCAACCTCAGGGCGCGAGGGTCCAAGGCCCACGTCTCGGTTATAACCGCCCTGGTTATGGGGCCAGTCACCGCCCACATAGGGGGGAAGTTAGCCCCTCATTGTGGAGCATTTTTAGGGGGCACGTTCGGCCTTGAAACCTCTATAAATAGCCCCGCCGCTATGAGGAAGAAGGGAGACGACACAAGAAATAAGAGATAGACAACAGACTACACGCAGGCAGACAGAGAGGAGCAAGAGAGAGCTCAACTCTTCAGCAAGCTTGCTGCGTACAAGTTGCTCTTTGCCTACCTTCTCTTTGAGAGTTTTGGTAGACAGAGCTGTGCTACTCCATCTACCAGCCGAAGAGAAGATCCCCGAAGGTCTAGACGGTCACCCGGTCAACGGAGAATAAGATTCACTCTCCATCGTCACTTGAAGAACCCAGCCTTAAATAAAGGGAGGATTCAAGACTCAACATCCTCCCTCCCTTGTAACCGGAATACTAGTCCGTTGTAATTTTTCAATTTGATTCAAGGAAATCTTACTTCGAGCTCGTACCTTCTCCGTGTGCGTACAGGGACCTCCAAAATATTAGCAGAGCTCTGCTTGAACTTGATCTAAATGAGCTTGATGCACATATAGTAAGTTTTTAAATATTAAAGACCATATACTATTGATTAAAATTTTATACATTAAAATGGACTGCGACCTCGGTCGCAGTTCATTTTATGTGCAGCACAATTGTGTGCGACCATGGTCGCATTTCCTTGATAAGTCGTAGTAAATAAAATGGACTGCAACCATTGTCGCAGTTCATTTTATGTGCAACACAATGTTGTGCGACCATGGTCGCATTTCCTTGATAAGTCGTTGTAAATAAACTGCGACCATGGTCGCAATTGTAATTATTCCATTGATTTGTGGTGCGACCATGGTCACAGTAAGGAATTATTGTCTGATTTAATTCTTATAACTGCGTCCTAGGTCGCAGTTCTTTGTTAGCTAGTCTAGTAAATGATTCAATCATCTGCGATACACCTATTTGATTTCTATAAGATTTCAGTTTAATTTTTTTTTCAGATTTTGTGTCGAATGGCCAACATCTCTAATGATGAAAGAAATATGATTGGCCTTCCTGTTGAAGAAGGAGGAGAGGAGAAAGAAGAAGAAGGAGGAGAACATACACATAATGAAGCTAACATCCCTGCGAAAACGGAACTAGAAGCAGCCGAAATAATTGAGGAACGAACGAGTGAACAAGAATCAACTATTGCAGGTTATTTGCCACCACCATGGGATGAACAAGCTGAAGAAATTGAAGTTTTGAGGAATGAAAATCAGTACTTGAGAGCATATGTTTATCAGCTAGAAAGAAAAATTGAAAAAATGGAGACTGAGAACACACTCAAGGCTGAATTAAAGAAAAAAGAAGAGAGAGAAGAGAGAAGAGAGAATTAAAAAAGCAGCAGAGAAAAGTAAAAGTGAAAGAAGAAGAAGAAGAGCTGCTGAGAGCAGCCATTGCTGCGGAGAAGGAGAAGAGAAGGAGGTAAGAGGAGGAGAGGAGCAGGAGAACAGGAGGAGGGAAGAAGAGGAGATGGAGAAGAGGAGGAGAGGAGGAGGGAAGAGGAGGAGCAAGAGAAGAGGAGGAGGGAAGAGGAGACGAAGGAGAAGGAGAAGAGGAGGAGGTAAGAGGAGACGAAGGAGAAGGAGAAGAGGAGGAAGGTAGAGGAGTAGAAGAAGAGGCAGCTGAGGGCGCAGGAGGACAAAAATCGTAAAATTATTGAGGAGAAAAGGAAGAAAGAGGAGGAAGAGAAGAAGGAGAGGATGAAAGAAGAGGAGAGGAGAAGGAAGGGAGAAGAGGAGAAGAAGCAGAAAAGGATGAGGGAGCAGATGGAGAAGCAGACAGAAGAGAAGAAGAGAAAAAAAATGGAAGAGGAGGAAATCAAGGGTTCTGAATTTAAAGTAACTATTGCGGGGGAAGATTTTCTCATTTTTTTTAAATATTACTCAACAGATACTTGAACTCCAAAAAGATAGAGCTTCTGAAGAGAAAATTAAAGAACAGACTCCGGCTTAGAAGCAATCCTTAAAAAGAAAAGTTTTAGATTACTCTAAAGAAACGATAGAAAGGGGAGTCAAAGAACGCAAGTGCGCTGAAAGAGATCGCGATGACTCCGACTTCGTTTATCCAAAACAAAGAAAGAAAATTAATGAAGATCCTCTTTCACATCCTGCGGCTCAGACTTCTGCCACTGGTTTCGACAACGAACATATTTCAGACACTTAGTCAAAAACCAGGGAATTGACTGAAACACTGCATACAGAATTCTGCAGCCACATCAACAAGCTCTCTTCAAAAATTTCTTGGACAAGACCTTCTCTGAGTAAGTTAATTAATTTTATTTAAAATCATATCAAAAACTATTAGATATTTATATTAGAACAATATAATTATTAACTTTGTTTTGAATGTCTTGCAGTTCTACTGCATATCAGGATACTGACAACAGAATAATTGTTGCAAAAAATGACATTGAGCACTTGATGTTCAGTAGAGATTTAGATGCCAAAATAATTCATTTCTACATGAAGCATCTAGAGAAAAGTGGAGGATTAAAAAGTATATTCTTTCGGAGCGAAGCTTGGGTAAACATCTATTTTCTCCTTTACGATTAATTGAAATATCAATTTCCTAATTAATTTAGTGAATTAAATTTTTAAACGTTAAATATTCTACTAGTAGTCTTTACTGCTGATAAGGTATAACGAAAGTACTGCGACCTAGGTCGCAGTCGATCATTTTATTAATCCCTACGAATATCAATTGAGTAATGAAGGTTGCGACCTTGGTCGCAGTTGTTGGCGACAGTCTTAATCAATAACAACACTGTGACCTTGGTCGCAATGCATGTTAATATAACAGACGGGGTTGCTAAGAAATGCTTAAAAATTAAACATGGATACCGGTGATGGTGATCAAGGTCGCAGCGTAAAGTAATTAACCAAAAATCACTGCGACCAAGATCGCAGTCTGTTGTCTTGTCAGAATAAAATTTGGTTTTCATAATATTTTTATGCTTTGAATTCATTTTAAATTTATTTTTTTTGTTCACAGCACGGTGTTGTATCTAAAAGTAGAGATCTTGAAGATTATTTCATCAAGCAGTTGTTGAAAAACTGGACAATTGATGTGCAGTACATGTTCTTCTCGATCAATCACAAACACAGTGCCAAGGATCCCGGATTTCACTGGACCTTGTTGGTATTTGATTGCCATGCACAAGAGTGGTTTTTTTACAACTCTTCGGTCCCAGCTGAAAAATCAAGTAGTACATTAAAGCTTTATCAAAAAGATGCAAGAATAATAGTGAGTTGATTTTTAATATTTCGATTACTAAATACTAGCATTTAATTTGATTAATATTGACATTTTTTCTATTGACATTGCAGAAAGAAAGGTTATTACAGATTTTTGAAATTGATTTCAATAAATTAATGAAAAAAACATGTATAAAATAAGCAAGATGCCCCCAACAAGCAAACATGTATTTTTTTGTGACATTTAACTATCATATTTTCTACTTTTTTTGAGTACAAAAATCTAATTTCATTTAATGATTTCCTGTACAATTTTCAGTATTGATTGCGCTGTATATGCATGCAAGTACACAGAAAGTATAGCATTTGGTAGTCCATCAGCTATTGATACTGTGACGACTGCCGATGTACAGAGACTAAGAAGCGAGCTTGCATACATGATACTCGCAGATGAGAGAAAAGTTGGGATGAAGAAACAAAAATTATAAAAATGATAGTATTTGAAGACTGACAGTTGACAATTCATTGATGTACCTCATTTTTTTTTGATAAATGTAAAATAGATGTAAAATTGGTCTTTTTGTTTTATTAATTTAATTTATAAACATTTTTATACATTTGTTATAAAATCCATTGAGATTTCTTTATTTCCATTCTACTACTGTTACACAATGCATTTTACTAATTCGTATTGATATTAGAAACAAACATGAGTTTAGAATTTGTACCGCGACCAAAGTTGCAGTCATGACCTGTTTGAGTTGCATCGTTTCCTTATATTGCGACAATGTAATCGAGACAGCGATCGCGGTCGCAGTTATTGAATCATTTATCAGATCGCACTGTGACCGTGGTCGCATTGTCATAATCAGGAGACCAAAGTTTTTATACACATAACCCTTTATATATGTTTTAATTTAATTTACTTCATTAATTTATGTTAACGTAAACATAATCCTCCCCGTATTTTTCTACCATAAGATATTAAAACAATAATAATCTTCACGTGTTCAAAGTACAAAATAACTTGATGTAAGACTATATTAACTTTTTAACTGTTTTCGAAAACTGAACAGTCACCTGGAAAGTATACAATTTATGGGAAAAGGCAGAAATAAATTTGGGACATGTTCACGTCGTCTGAGAGCTTAAACCTTTTGGAATTCCGGGATTAAGATTATATAAAGGGTCATCATTACTTGATTACAAACATACTAAATAGGTTTTGTTCAAATTCGTCTCTTTCAATATTTGGAAACAGATTAAAAAATGTCTTCTCCACCATCTTCACCGATAAGAAGCCAATCATCTAATGATAATTGGATGTATAGTTCCGAATCGATCCCTCGCTGCGGGTCAGAGGATGAGCTTGATACAGATGACCCGTTCTTGGAGTTCATTGATGAACCAAAATACTGCTATGAAGAGGAAGAAAGCGAGGAGGAGATTGTTGGTAAAGAGGTGGAAGAGACGGAAAGCGATATGGAAGACGAACACAGTCATAATATTGAGGACGAATCTGATTATGATGGTGATGACGAGGACGAGTAGACTAGAACTTTTAAATTTATATTTTGATTTTTATAAATATAAAAGCCTGTTTTGTAATGTTAATTGTGTGAATTATAATTTTTACTACTTAATCTTGGTTGAACTGCTGTACCTTTGTCACTAATTTTATTCATGTAGTAGACGCAACATGAAACTACGGTGCCAAGTTCTAAACCAGAAATTATCGAAATTGTCGAAGTTCTAAGTTCCTTGACAAATATGAACTGTGATCATGGTCGCAGTGTTACTTTATATTCAGTGGACTAAAGCACAACATAGGGCAAAAATGTCGAAATGGATGTTAAAATTAAAAAAAAGGGATACGCTGCGACTATTGTCGCAGTCAAAAAAAATATTGTCAGCCAACTGCGACTCTGGTCGCAGTCATGAAACTGCTGTAGATATCGAGAAAGACAATATTCAAATGTGCAAATATCAACTGCGTCCATGGTTGCATCGTTACTATATGCTCAGTGACTAAAGCACAACATAGGGCAAAATTGTCGAAATGGATATTAAAATTAAATGAAAAAGGAAACGCTGTGACTATTATCGAAGTCAAGAAAAAAATAACGTCAACCAACTGCGACTCTGGTCGTAGTCGTGAAACTGGTGTAGACAACGATAGAGTCAATATTCAAATGGGCAAATATGAATGCGATCATGGTCGCCGTGTTACTTTATGTTCAGTGGACTAAAGAACAACATAGTGCAAAATTGTCGAAATTATATTTGAGCGAAAAATTTCAACGATATTCAAATGTTATAATAATACCAAGAGACGGGGGATAATTTTAAAAGCAACATTCCCCTGCATAGAAGCACTGCGACCACGGTCACGATTATCCCCATACACTGCTTATATTTGTGACCAAAGTCGCTGTCTATGTTAAAGTAACTAAAAGGTAAACTATATAGGCCAATTTTGTCACAGTGAAACTCTAAAGTACAATTACTTACAAAAAGTACAGTAGATGTGAAAAATGATATAAAAATCTACTTATAATGACACGCCAGTCGCAGCATCCGACATGAATCTCTCTGCGCTGTGCGACCCTGGTCGCAGTTCATGCTGAAGCTGTGAAAATGAACACTTTATTCCTTCTAGATAGACGCAACATGAAACTACTTCTTCTGCAATTAAAAGGAAAAGTAAGAATTTTAACATAAATATTTAGAAAGAACTATATAACAGGTTTAATTTAATACCAATAATGGACAACCAGTCCTGTAATGGCTCAGTTCTTGACAGTTTCCACATCTTCGATGCTTCACTTCCTTCTGAGATAGAAAATCTTAAAAACCAGACTTAAACCTGAATGCAGCTCTAGGCCTCCCCTTGGTTGGTACAGGACCAATTGGATCGCGTATAGTCAATTCTTCACCATTTCGCAGAACAATGACGGATCCACTGGAACCAATAGTAGTTTTAGACCGTGATGATTGATAATTTACTGACATGGCTTTGTATTCACTAGTGGTTTCTTCAGTAAATCTTTCAAAACTGCGTCCAACTTTGAAAGATGGATATCAGAATCGGCGACCATTTCAAGAATTGCATTACATTTGGAACGGAGTGTCCACAATCTAGCCGTCCCTGGAGTGCCTTGACTGGGAAAAGGCCTAATGCCATTTTCAATTGCAACATTTTTGTAACGAGCATCCAACCTCCATCTCTGAAGTATATATGATTCTGGTATATGTGTAACGTGATTGCGCCACAAAATACACAGAATATGTCTACAAAGGATACCCTCTGTTTCGAATAATGAGTAACTACAAGACACATCAAGTTCACAGGCCTCTCATAACTGACCTTTTCCCAGCTGTCTTTTGATTCTGAAAAATCACCAACCAGATATTTTGATCCAGGTCCATCTGTTCCAACTCTTCTGAAAACAGTATCGTTACAACTGCCCATTCTTTTTTGAACAACTAAAAAATCTTCGGGTATACACTTCGAAACCTTATCTCATATGAATTCGATGTACAGTTAGGCACAGAATTCAAACCCTGAAAGTCTTGTTGAGATTCAGAACTATGACGGGCAGCAACAACTTTATCATATTGGTGTACAAATTCTACTAGTTTCGTGTTTGCATTCACAAAACCATCAAAAAAAGAATTAATACTCTCAGACCTCTGACTGGTTGTCATTCCAGTACAGAAAACGTCCTTGAGATATGCATTAACCCAGTGACCACGCAGTCTGTGCATCTTCAACAACCAACTGTCTTCTTCTTCTTCTAAATGATATTTTTTATTCATCAGTCGCCATCGCTCCTTGCATGTGCTTATATCACGGGAGGTGTACCAATGATGAAAATCAGAGACCATATCTTCTCCATACTTGTTCGTCATCAGAATTTGTTGCTCGGTAATATGTTTCCGTACATGCCAGAAACAGTACCGGTGCCGAGTAATTGGAAAAATCATCTTGATGGCATCACCGATCTGGGCATCCTGATCAGTAATAATCAACTTCGGTGCAACTCCATGCATGTACTTGAGCCATTTTTTGAATAGCCACACAAATGTATCCCTCTGCTCATCAGCAAGCAATGCACAGCCAAACAAAATTGACTGCTGATGATGATTTACTCCAGTGAATGGAGCAAATAGCAAGCTCAAGTGATTAGTCCTGTATGTTGTGTCAAAAACGATCACATCACAGAACCTCAAATACGAGAAAATTGCTCTTCCATCAGCCCAAAAAATGCTTCTAAGTATGCCCGCATTATTAACTTCACTTGCAAAGAAAAATTCTGGATCGGACTCGGCTTTCTCTTGGAAATATTTGATGATCGCAATAAACTCATGGCCAATGTTATTTCTACGTTGACGAGTAAAATCAATAACTTGTTGCGGGCTTACTTCTTCATAACCTTCTCCGTGGCTCATTGCATTCACAATACGAGAAATATTTGAAGGGCGCATTCCTACATCAACCAAATTGCTCATAATGCTTCTGCTAATCTTTGATCAATGTGTCTGGTGAGAGTAATGGTGATGTACCTTATCCGGGCTTGACAATTCATATGAATGAGAATCAACAAATTTGGTGACAACCCAATATCTTCTGTCAAATAAAAAACGAAGACGAACATGCATCTCAGCAGGACACGCTACTCTAGTGTCAATTCGACGGTACATTATAAGCCCCTCTTGTCTTTTATCACACAACTTTTTCACACCCTCCTTGTTGCAACAAATTTTCCTGCAAATAACTTCATGAGGAGGCCTCCGTGACTTATCTATTCCTTTTCTTCTCACGCCAAAACCTCTGTTCCTTGCATCAGAATTGTAGAAATTGTATGCTTTCACATCCGTGAAAAACTGTTTCCCTAAAAAATATTTGAGCTTCCAGATATTTCTCCATGTGCATTCAGATCCTACAAAACAAATTGACGAACTACATAAATATAAATATTTTTTTAAATATCACACTTCTGAACTATAATTACTAAAACTGCGACCAAGGTTGCAGATGTAAAGAAATCTATAGAACTTCTTACTAAAAGATTACGATCGTAGTCGCAGTTTTCCGTATGAGCAGATTTTTAAAATCCTGAATAATAACTGTGCAACTCTCTAATGAATATATACTGCGACCTTAAGTCGCATTCTTAAGATTTAGTGTATAAACTAGATATAATTGACATAGAAACGTGTAAGAATTATAACAACAAGGACTGCGACTTAGGTCGTAGTTACAAAAATAGCTTTTACAGCCAGAGATTATTTTAAAATCAAACTGCGACCGTGGTCGCAGTTCTTAAACTCTAAAACAAGTGATTATTTTATTCTGTAAAACGAAATATAGGTCGCAGTTTCATATACACTACAGAGAAAGCTTCTACATTTAAGAAATTGCGGAAAAAAATTGACACAATAAGAACCTCTTGATCAGCATGCAAAGATGTCAACCCTTCAATACTTTTAATATTCTGAGAGAAAGTTGAACCAGATGATATATCCTCCATATTTAGATCGGGAGATAGAGATCGCTTACGACTATGACAAGAATTGGCAGGGAAGTAGACTGCTCTGATGTCGACATTAAATAAAAAGGAGAAAAATCTGATCTGAAAATCGCTATTTTCAGAGAAAACTTTATGGCAGGCTGGAAAAAGAGAACCTAAATCTGACAACGAGCGATAAACAAATAGGGAGAAAAATAATAATAAACAATAATCTAAATCTGACAAAGAGCGGTAAAAAATAGAGGGAAAAATAATAATAAACAATAACCTAAATCTTACAAAGAGCGGTAAAAAAATAGGAGAAAAAATAATAATAAACAATAACCTAAATCTAACAACGAGCGGTAAAAAAATAGGGGGAAAAATAATGATAAATAATAACGGGGCAAGTACCTTTTACCAAGGGGTATTTAGTAATTTAACTTATTCCTATAAGCGGGGCGCAACTTAGTGATGTCTCAAATATTATGCCACGTCACCGCAGGCTGAGAGAGGCTCTCAGTCGTCGGTTGATATACATTTTTCTCTCTATATATATATATATAATTATATGTAGTGGTTACTGTACCTCAGCCGACAGCTGAGAGAGTTTCTCAGCCGGCGGGAAATGGCAACATAATAGTTACGAATTTGACATTAATTTTGGCGGACAAAAACTAAAAAATTCCCGCCCAAGTTAGTATCAATCACTTCAACAATCGCTTTGACGAAAATACCCTCACTCACAACATTTTACTGTATGTAAAACTTTTCTTTCAAAAAAATTTACAGATCTGAAATTAACATTTGATCAATTCTTTTCCAAATTTTTCGATCATTTTCATGTGAATATAAGTTTTTAAAAAAATCTCTGCTAAAGATGGCGCCAAAGAAATTATCCGCGGAAAAAGATAATGCGGAAACCCAGAATTTTTGTTTTAGGGTTTATAAATTTTAATAGTTATCTTTTTTTTTTAGTTTTGATTTCCTTTTGACATTTTTTCAGAAATATTCATATTTTAACTTAACTTAAATTAATAGTCTCTGATGAATTGTTATTTTACGAAAATTTTTTGATTTTTTTAAAATTTTCAAGATTCTTGATTCTTTTAAAAAATTAATTAAATATTTTTTTAAAACTTGCGACCATGGTCGCAAGTAAGAGAGAAAGATTCGCTTTTTATGATTTAAAGAGGTAACTATCAAAATAAGTATATTTATGCGGTTTAAAACTTTTTTTTATTTTTTACAGTGAAACTTTAAATCAAGTTTAAAGTTTAAGATAAAAATAGTTTTATTTTAGAGTTTTTTTAAATTTTAAATTTTTAACACAACGACCTAGGTCAAAAATCTTTTTTTTCATTCTCTTTCATGTCGACTTGGGTAGCAGTCAGATTCATTAGCGTCTTAAATTTATGTGACCTTGGTCGCAGACTTTTAAAAATTATTTGTTTTAAAAATTATTCACGTCCGTTTATTTTTAAGTTTTTTTACTAAAACTCTGTGGCTGATGTCGTAGTGTTGCCGTTCGTTTTCTCCTTTTTGGGGGTATAGTCGCAGTCTATTGACTAAGTTTGATTGAATATTGCGACCCTGGTCGCAGTATGATGATACAAAAGTACCTCCATGACAAATTATTTGGTAATTACAAACTTGCAATGCGACCTTGATCGCAGTGTATTATATTCTACTAAATTAGATTAATTGGACACTGATATATTGCACTGCGACCCTGAGCGCTGGATGAGGAAACAAAGGATGTCACTGGTTAATTATTTGGTTTAATTAGAAAATTATGACTACGGTCGCAGTATAATATATAAGTGCGACCTTGGTCGCAGTGTTTATACTTTATTAAAGACTGTTGTGACCAAGGTCGCAGTCTTTTTTTTTCTTTCAACTTTTATATAAAGGTAATGCGACCTGGTATTTTATACTAATATTTTTAATGTTTCTGCATCTATAAGTGAACTGAAGGTTCGTCCTATGAGATCGAGCCTAAAGCCTATGTGTGAATTCATTAGAAAATGCAAAAAGCGCATTCAGACTGATTTTGTAGATGCGATGAGGGAGACCCCATTTGGCCCAATCTTCATGGTCTTCTACAATGAGGAGTTTGGTGTTGAAAAAGGTCTAAAATCAAACATTAATATGCTGAAAATTGTAGACCAATATGATAGAGATACAAGGACCTTTATAATTAGGGGCAAACAAATTGAGTTAACAGTGGAGATGTTGCCCTTACTTTTGGTCACCTATCAATAGGGCAAATTTTATTATGAATAACACCTGTACAATGAAGGACAGGGGGTTATAAAATATTATTTTTCTAATATAAAGAAGATCATAAAGGTATCCATTGAAGAAGCTTTGGATGATCTTCTGGTCAAGAAAAGAAGGTAGACTGAATTAGATGTGACCAAGGATGAACAGTTTGAGCAGCAAGTGACTTTAAATAAAATTATAAGAGACAGACAAAGACTTGCAGCTTAAGACTTTAAAATAATAATCTTCCTATATATGTCAGCCACTCTATTCTTTTCTGGTAGTAAATGCACAGTCTTGTAGCATATTGTGGAACAAATTGCCAATATGTAGCTGATGAAGATAATATGCTGGGCTAAAGCTGTTTGAAAATTCCTGATTGAGTCAATGGACATCTTCAGGCACACCACGTATAAGCTGCAAGGATGCTCCGTGCAAATTATTGTAAGTATGAACATCATAGTTGGCAAACATTATTGAAATTTGCTTATATATTGTCATAATTTATGTAAACTAATGTCATAATATATTTTACAGTATTGGCTCTATGAAAGGCTGCTATTTTTGAGCCAAGGTCTGATTTGAAAGACAAAACCCCACGGCAGTAAGATGGGACCTCCAAAACGTTAGCAGAGCTCTAGCTGAAATTGATCTAAATAATGCTGACGTAGATATGGTAAGTTTTTATTATTTAGCGACCATATACTGTTGATTATAATTTTATACATTTAAATTGAGTGCGACCATTATCGCGTTCATTTGATTAGAGTACAATGGCGTGCGACCACGGTCGCAGTGCCTTAATAACTCATTATAAATTAACTGCGACCATGGTCGCAGTTATATTTATTTGATTGATTTGTACTACGACTATGGTCGCAGTACGTATTTACTTGTTTGATTTAATATTTATGACTGCGACCAAGATCGCAGATTACTTGATAGGTATTTTAGTAAAAGTTTCATTCATCTGCGATATAACTATAAGATTTGTCTAAGATCTCAGTTTTTTTCCAGATTTTTTGTCGAATGGCCAACATTTCAAATGATAAAAAAATCTGATTGGCCTTCTTGTTGAAGAAGAAGATAATGATGAAGAAGAAGAAGAAGGTATAAATATTGAAGCTAACATCCCGTCGAAAACAGAACCAGAGCCTGTCAAAATAGTTGAGGAACCAACGCGTGAACAGGAACCAACTATTACATGTTATTTGACAGCTCCACGAGATAAACAAGTTGAAGAACTTGAAATTTTGAGGAATAAAAATCAGTACTTGAGAGCATTTGTTTATGAGCTAGAAAGAAAAATTAAAAAAATAGAGACAGAGAAAACTCTCAAGGCTGAATTAAAGAAAAAAGAAGAGAGAGAGGAAAGAAGAGAAAATTTAAAAAGCAGCAAAGGAAATTAAAAGTGAAAGAAGAAGAAGAAGAGTTGCTGAGAGCAGCCACTGCTGCGAAGGAGGAGGAGAAGAGGAGGAAGGAAGAGAAGGAGCAGGAGAAAGAGAAGAAGTGGAAGGAAGAGGAGGAGGAGAAGAGGCATTTGAAGGAGGAGAAGGAAAAAATTATAAAATTCTAGAGGAGAAGAGGAAGAAAGAGCAGGAAGAGAAGGAGAAGGAGAGGAGAAGATAAAAGAAGAGGAGAGGAGGAGGGAGAAGAGGAGAAAGGAAAAGGAGAAGAAGAAGAGGCAGTTGAAAACGGAGGAGGAGAAAAATCGTAAAATTCTAGAGGAGAAGAGGAAGAAAGAGCAGGAAGAGAAGGAGAAGGAGAGGATGAAAGAGGAGGAGAGGAGGAGGAAGGAGGAAGAGGAGAAGAAGCAGAAAATGATGAGGGAGCAGATGGAGAAGCAGGCAGAAGAGCAGGATTTCAAGCGTTCTGAATTTGAAGTCAGTATTGCTGGGGAAGATTTCCTACTTTTTCTTTAAATTTAACTCAACAGATACTTGAAATCCAAAAAGATAAAACTTCTGAAGAAAATATTCAAGAACATACCCCGGCTCAGAAGCAAGTATTAAAGGAAAAGTTTTGAATCACTCTAAAGGAACGATCAAAAGGGGAGTCAAAGGACGCAAGCGCGCTGAAAGAAATCACGATGACTCTGACTTTGTTTATCCAAAACAAAAAAAGAAAATTAATGAAGATCCTCTTCCACAACCTGCGGCTCAGACTTCTACCACTGGTTCCGGCAATGAACAGATTTCAGACACTCAGCTAAAAATCAGGGAATTGACTGAAACCACTGCATACAGAATTCTGTAGCCACATCAACAAGCTCTCATCAAAAATTTCTTGGACAAAGCCTCCTCTGAGTAAATTATTTCATTTTTTTTAAATTACATCAAAAATTTAAGATATTTATATTAGAACAATCTAATTATTAACTTTTTTTTGTTTTTCTTGCAGTTCTACTGCATATCAGAATACTGACAACGGAATAATGGTTGCAAAAAAAGACATTGAGGACCTGATATTCAGTAGAGATTTAGATGCCAATATAATTCATTTCTACATGACGCATCTAGAGAAGAGAGGAGGATTAAAAAGTATATCCTTTTGAAGCGAAGCTTGGGTAAACATCTATTTTCTCCTTTATAGTTAGTTAAAACATCAAATTTCTAATTAATGTAGTACTTTCAAATTTTGATGGTTAAAAATTCTATTAGTCGCTTTTACTGCTGATAAGGCATAATGATTTGTCTGCGACCTTGGTCGCAGTCTGGTCAGTTGCTAAGTAATCTTAAAAAAATAAGCTAATATTACCAGTTGCGACCTTGATCGCAGTCACAGCAAACATATTCTTAATTAATAACAACACAGCGACCTTGGTCGCAGTCGAGGTTATTAAACATGAAGCTTAATATAATGATGGTTGCAACCTTGGTCGCAGTCGTATTTGCTAAGTAATCATAAAAATTTAAACCTGAATACTGACGAATGCGATCAAGGTCACAACCAAAGATATAATTAACAATAACAACACAGCGACCTTGGTCGCAGTTTGTTTTTGATATTTTGATTGCATTTAATTATTAAATATAAAAATGATTGAATTTATTTAATAACACGATTTTGTATCTAAAAATAGAGATCTTGAAGATTATTTCATTAAGGAGTTGTTTAAAAACTGGAAAAGTGATGTGCAGTATATGTTCTTCCCGATCAATAACAAACACAGTGCCAAAGAAGCTGGATTTCACTGGACCTTATTGGTATTTGATTGCTAAACACAAGAGTGGATTTTTTATAACTCTTTAGTCCCAGCGGAAAAATTAAGTAATTCATTAAAGCTTTATCAAACAGATGTAAGAACAATGATGAGTTGATATTAATCTTGTAATTATTGAATATTTGCATTTAATTTGATTCATATTGATATTTTTTTCTATTAACATTGCAGAAAGAAAGGTTATTACAAAAATTTTAAATTGATTTCAATAAAAGGATGAAATATATATATAAAATACGCAAAATGTCCCCAACAAGCAAACATGTATTTTTTTTTCTTGTGAAATTTACTCAACATATTTTTTGCTTATTTTGAGTACAAAAATGTGATCTCATTTAATGATTTTTTTGTACAATTTTTAGTATTGATTGCGCTGTATATGTATGCAAGTACATTGAATGTATAGCATTTGGTAGTTCATCAACAGTTGATACTGTGACGGCGACCACTGTACAAAGACTAAGAAGCGAGCTTGCATAGATGTCTCTCGCAGACGGAGAGAAAAGTTAGGATGAAGAAATAGAATTTATAAGAAGAATGGTATTTAAAGATTGAAAATTGACTTAATTATTTAATTATAATATTTTAATTCATTCATATACATCATTTTTTATTATAAATGTATCCTATTTGTAAAGCAGGTCTGTTGGCTTTATTAATATAATTTGTATACATTTTTATTCATTTTATATACAATCCACTGAGATTTCCTTATTTTCCTTATATAACTGTTACAGAGTGCATGTTACTTAGGTCGCAGTGATATTAGAAACAAATAATGATTTCAGAATTTGTACTGTGATCAAATCGCAGTCATGAACTGAGAAGTTAAATCGACTGCTTATAATGCCACAATGGTCGCAGTATGCATAAATTCATCTGTAAAAAATTTATTTATTTATTAGCATTCTATTAATGTAATTGAGACATCGATCGTGGTCACAGTTAATGAATCATATTTCACATCGCACTGCGACCATGGTCGCATTGCCCAATTCGGAACTCCAAAATTTTTATACACGTAATGATATATGTTTTAAATTTTATTAAAAAATTAATTTAACGAAAAGTAAACATGATCCTCCCTGTCTCTTTCTACCATAAGAAACTAAAATAATAATAGTCTTGCCGTATTCAAAGTAAAAAGTATCTACATGTAAAATATATTAACTTTCTACCTATTTTCGAAAACTGAACAATCACCTGAAAAGTATACAATTTTGGTCAAAAGGCAAATAATAAATTTACGCCATGTTCATGTCGTTTGAGAGCATTAACCATTTAAATTCCTGGATTATTTATATATAAAGGGTGTCCATTATAGGATAACAAACAGACTAAATTATATTTCTGAATTTCGTCTCCTTTAATTTTCGAAAAAGATTCAAAAATGTCTTCTCCACCATCTTTACCAGAAAGAAGCCAATCATCTAATGATGATTGGATATATATAGTTCCGAATCGTTCCCTCGCTATGGGTCAGAAGATGAGCTTGATACAGACGACCTGTTCTGAGAGTTCGTTAATGAACCAAAATACTGCTATGAAGAGGAAGAAAGCAAAGAGGAGAGTGGCGGTAATGAGAAGGAAGAGGAGGAAAGCGATACGGAAGACGAACACAGTCATAATATGGATGACGAATCTGATTATGATGGTAATGACGAGGACGACTAGATTAGTACCTTTAAATATGTATTTTGATTTTTATATATATTTAAGCCTTTTTGTAATGTCAATTGTGTTAATTATAAATATTTTTGACTTAATTTTAGTTTTTAGTATTACTGGTGAAACTTTTTCACTAATTTTATTCTTATGGTTGTTGGAACATGAATTTCATTGGCAAATTTTAATGGGCTAAGTCGAACTTACATGTCAACAATGTGATCCAATCTTTAAGCTAGAAAAATGTTAAAATTAATAAAATGGGATACAGTGCGACTATTGTCGCAGTCACAAAAAAATAATATCAGCGACCGGAGATAAATAAATAGCTAACTTAAGATTAAAATCTAAACTGCGACCAAGGTCACAGTGTAAAATTGAAAAGGTCCAATTTTCACAATATACAATTTAATTATAACCATATCTCAACATATTAAACTAGTAACATAATTAAAGAACTTAATGTAATATTTTATTCAAACTTGAGAATTAAACAATCCGACTTTCCCGTGAAATTTAAACTGTGACTCTGATCGCAGTTATAAAAATACACTGCTCTTTCTGTAACTGCTGTAGACTGCGACAAAGTCGATGTCAAATAGTCAAATATGAACTGCGACTCTGGTCACAGTCTATGTTCAGTGAAGTAAAACACAACATATACGACAAAATTGTCGCAATGGATTTTTAAAGAAATATTTCAACTATATTCAAATGTTATTATAATAAAAAGAGACGGGGGACACTTGAAAAGCAACAATTTTTTTTCCATGAAATGATAAACTATGACTCCGGTCGCAGTTATGAAAATACACTTCTTATATCTGCAACTCTGATCACAGTCTATATT
Organism: Agave tequilana; assembly: GCA_038442645.1. NCBI lineage: Eukaryota > Viridiplantae > Streptophyta > Magnoliopsida > Asparagales > Asparagaceae > Agave > Agave tequilana. The sequence continues at coordinate 56,795 of JAVJIF010034025.1, read as the reverse complement.
CAATGAATTAAAAAGTAAAATAATAGGCCAACATTGGCGCAGTGAAATTTTAAAGTACAACTGCTTATAAAAGAACAGTAGATGGAAAGAACTTGAAAAGGAACCAAAAATGTGATTATACTGCGACCCAGATCACAGTACATGAAATGACTCTTTCTTTAACAAGGCGACCATATTCGCAGTTGATGACTGAAGATGTAAAAATAAAAACTTTATTCGTTCTAGGTAGCCGTAACATGAAACTACTTCCTCTGCAATTAAAAAGGAAAGGAAAGAATTTGAAACATTAAACTTTAAATTAAATTATATAATATGTTTAATTTCATACCAATAATGGACAACTAGTCCTGTAATGGCCCAGCTGTTGACAATTTTCACACTTCCGATGCTTCACTTCCTTCTATGATAGAGAATCTTCAAAACCAGATTTAAGCCTGGATGCACCTCTAGGCCTCCCTTGGTTGGTACAAGACTAATTGAATCGCGTATATTCAATTCTTCACCATCCCGCAGAACACCGACGGATCCACTGGAACTAATATTTGTTTCTGACCGTGATGATTTATAATTGACTGACCTAGATTTATATTCATTACTGGTTTCTGCAGCAAAATTTTCTAAAACGGCATCCAACTTTGAAAGATGGATATCCGAATCGGCCACCATTTCAAGAATTGTATTGAATTTGGAACGCAATGTCCACAGTCTAGCCGTCCCTCAAGTCTCTTGATTAGGAAAAGGCCTAATGCCATTTTCAATTGTAACATTTTTGTAACGCGCATCCAATCTCCATCTCTGTAGTATATAAGATTCTGGTATATGTGTAACATGATTACGCCACAAAATGCATAGAATATGTCTACAAAGGATACCCTCTGTTTCGAATAATGCGCAACTATAAGACACATTAAGTCCATCAGAATTATCATAACTGACTTTTCCTAAGTGTCTTTTGATTCTGAAAATTCTCCAACCAAATTTTTATTCCAGGTCCATCGTGTTCTAGCTCTTCTGAAAAGAGTGTCATTACAATTGCCCATTTCTTTTGGAACAACTGAAAAATCTTCAGGGTATACAACTTTGAAGCCTGTATCTCATATGGATTCGATGAACAATTGGGCACAGAATTTAAACCCCGGAAGTCTTGTTGAGATTCAGAATTATGATAGACAGCGACAGCTTTATCATATTGTTGAATAAATTCAACTAGTTTTGTATTTGCATTCACAAAATTATCAAAAAAGGAATTAATACTTTCAGACCTCTGACTGGTTGTCATTCCAGCACAGAATATATCATTGAGATATGTATTAACCCAGTGTCCACACAATCTGTACATCTTCAGCAACCAACTGTCTTCTTCTTCTAAATGATATTTTTCATTCATCAGTCTCTATCGTTCCTCGCATGTGCTTATATCATGGAAGGTGTACTAAAGATGAAAATCAGAGACAAAATCTTCACCATACTTGTTCGTCATCAGGATTTGTTGCTCGGCAATATGTTTTCATACATGCAAAAAACAGTACCAGTGCCGAGTAGTTAGAAAAACGATCTTGATGGCATCACCGATCTGGGCATCCTGATCAGTAATAATCACCTTTGGTGTAACTCCGTGCATGCATTTGAGCTATTTATTGAATAGCCACACAAATGTATCTCTCTGCTCATCCGCAAGTAATGCACAACCAAACAAAATTGACTGCCGATGATGATTCACTCCAGTGAATGGAGCAAATGGTAGGTTCAAGTGATTAGTCTTGTATGTTGTGTCAAAAATAATCACATCATAAAACTCAGATACGAGGTAATTGCTCTTCCATCAGCCCAAAAAATACTTCTAAGTGTGCTTGCATTGTCAACTTCACTGGGAAAGAAAAATCTGGATCGGACTCGGCTTTTTCTTGAAAATATTTGATGATCGAAATAAACTCATGGCCAATGTTACTTCTATGGTGATGAGTAAAATCAATAAATTATTGCGGGCTCACTTCTTCACAACCTTCACCGTGGTTCATTGATTAACAATACGGAAAATATTTAAAGGGCGAATTCCTACATCAATAAAATTGCTCATAATGCTTCTGCTAATCTTTGATCAATGTGTCTGGTGAGAGTAATAGTGATGGAGCTTATCTGGGCTTGATAATTCATGTGAATGAGAATTAATAAACTTGGTGACAACCCAAAAAACTTTTGTCAAATAAAAAATGAAGACGCACATGTATCTCAGCACGACAAGCTACTCTAGTGTCGATTCGACGGTTGACTGTAAGTCCATCTTATCATTTGTCACACAACTTCTTCACACCCTCCTTATTGCCATAAAATTTTCTGCAAATAACTTCATGAAGAGGCCTCCGTGACTTATCTATTCCTTTTCTTCTCACGCCAAAACCTTTGTTCCTTGCATAAGAATTGTTGAAGTTGTATGCTCCATCATCCATGCAAAACTGCTTCCCTAAAAATAGACTTGAGCTTCCAGACATTTTTACTTGTGAATTCAGATCCTACAAAATAAATTACTGAACTAAATAAAAATAAATAATTGAAAATCACACGACTGAACTGTAATAACTAAAACTGCGACCAAAGGTCGTAGATGTAAAAAAATCTATAACTTCTGAATAAAAGACTGCAACCAGAGTCGTTGTTTTCCGTATGGCCAGGTTTTTTAAAAACGTGAATAATAACTGTGAAACTAATTCAGTAGTATATACTGTGACCTTAAGTCGCAGTTCTTAAAATTTAATAAATAAGAAAGATATAATTGACATGGGCACGTGTCAGAACCATAAAAACTAGGACCGCGACTAAGGTCGCAGTTATAAAGCTAGCTTTGACATCTAGAAAAATATTTTTTATACAAACTGCGACCGTGATCGCAGTTCTTAAAATTTAGTATATTAAATTAGTGGTCGCAGTTCATAAATTTTAGTGTATTAACTTAAATAGGTGCGACTGAGATCGAATTTAACAAAACTGTGAAATTGTTTCTGAAAATATTTAACAAAACTATTTAACAAAACTGTTAAATAGTTCGCTACACAAAATCTTCTACATTTAAGAAATTGCGAGAAAAATTGATAAAATAAAAACCTCTTGATCAGCATGTAAAGATCTCAACGCTTCAATACTTTTAATATTCTTAGAGAAAGTTGAACCAGATGATATATGGTCCATATTTAGATCGGGAGATAGAGATCACTTGCGACTGCGATCAGAATTGGCAGGGAAGTAGACTGCTCCGACGTCGACATAAAAATAAAAAAGCAGAAAACCTGATCCAGAAATCGCTATTTTTAGAAAAAAAATTTATGGCAGGAAAAGGAAACCCTAAATCTGACAACGAGCGATAAAAGAAATAGGGAAAAAAATAATAATAAATAATTACGAGACAAGTACCTTTTACCGAGGGGCATATAGTAATTTAACTTATACCAATAAGCGGACCGCAACTTATTGGTGTGACAAATATTGTGCCACGTCACCGCAGGCTGAGAGAGACTCTCAGCTGTCGGTTGATATACATATTTCTCATATATATATATATATATATATATATATATATATATATATATATATATATAATATATATATATATATATATATATATATATATATATATATATATATATATTAAGAGAGAGAGAGAGATGGAATATACTGCTATATGCAAGCTTGTATTAACTAATTATTGAGTGTAGAGTGGGTATTTTAGATTCTGAGGGGCAATCGATTTATCGGGAAGGAGTAAGCGAACGAATATTGATGTTTGTAAGTCTAAAATGCACAAGTATATGTCCTCTCGTTGAGGTTCATAAATAATTCTCCGTATCTAAATTATTAGAAATTCATGATTTGATCGGGGCTCAACTTATTTAATTTCTAAATCTAAATCTGGTAAATCTCTGGTAAATCTTGTTGGTTCTAAATCCGAATTAGGTTCTTCCCATGCATAACTGGCTCATAACAGCTATAGGATTTACAAACAATTATTGGTATGAAAACTCTTCAAAATCTTTTTTAATTAACTTTTCCCGGGCTACTTTTATTATAACTCTGTGTTCAAATGGTTCACGTAGTATGACAGGATCTAGTCGCGAGTGTGTAACTCTCAACCTTATAGTAAGCAATAAGTTTACTAACCCACTCAAGACAGTATATATATTAATACACGGATGAACATAAAATAAGGCATTCACAAATTGAGTCACTTATACCTAGTAAGCTTATGAACATCTGAATTCTAATTTCAAGCATTACAATGCAAGTGTTTTTTTTTTTGTCACTGT